>JASAND010030163.1:0-23162 GCA_030248195.1 Trissonchulus latispiculum | reverse complement strand
GAGTTATTTCCAAATCCAGGTAGGCTAATTAATTACTGAGCGTGTATTTAATTTAATCAAAGTTTCTTAGTAGTCCAGTAGTAAGACTGTTATTTTGTCCCCTTTAGTCAGCTCGTTTGGTAGTTTGTTAGGCTTAGTTAATTTCTTGGCGAGATCTGCCCAGGTCGACTGGAACATAAGTCTCCTCCAGGTTCGTCGTTTCCATACGCGCACAGTTTCCACCCGTAAAGCTTGGTTGCCCCTACACTTCCAACTTTACACTAGCATGCATACTAAATGCTCTACAACCGCTGGAAAAAATTTGGTCGTGTTTATGCAAAATCTACATTTTTTATGATAGTAGCCGATGGGATAGCAGTTGGAAGATGATCATGCTCAAGATAATTGGCTTGTGTTAGACCTTTAAATTGACGCCCTTAGTTTAATCAAGAGTACATAATAACTAAGAGTGTGACAAGCGCAGCACTCTTAGCTATCAGGCCGGGGACATCATCTGCACGATAACGGCCTACCTCCCCACAAATCGGACCCCAGTGACCCCCCCCCCCCCCACAAAACAGACCCTAGTCAGACACCCCCCCCCACAAATCAGACCCTAGTCGATTTGACCCCCCCCCCCACAAATCAGACCCTAGTGAAATGACCCCCCCCACAAATTGGACCCTAGTGAAATGACCCCCCCACAAATCAGACCCTAGTGAAATTGACTAGGGTCTGATTTGTGGGGGGGGGGGGTGGCTGACTAGGGTGTGTTTTGTGGGGGGGTCACTGGGGTCCGATTTGTGGGGGGGGGTAGGCCGTTATCGTGCAGATGATGTCCCCGGCCTGATAGCTAAGAGTGCTGCGCTTGTCACACTCTTAGTTATTATGTACTCTTGGTTTAATTTATACGGTTTTTAAGCTGGTTATTTGATTTTGATTGAAACAAATGGTTATTTGTTTTCTGCAAAAATGACAAGTTTTGGACTCCAAAATAAGAAAATTGGTATATAATATTTCACCAATAACGAAAAGCTAGAAAGTTACTCCAAAAAGCAAAATTTAAAGCAGAACAAGTTGCCCTGAGCGGAGACGTCGACGTTTTGAAGCGGGATTGCGCGGAGGGTGTTGGAACGCTAAAAGAACTCATTTTGGAAAGTTTCATCAAATTTCGTCTTGATTTGGGCCGTCAATCAACAATACATGCCCAAAGGAATCACAACCTTAAGTGGATGTTCCCTTAAGCGCGAAGAATACGGTAGTAAACTAATTCTGGGTCATATCTCGATTACCCTCACCACTCAAAATCCTTAAAACTTGACCAAATAAGCTAAAATTTCGTATAGCCATGCTTTCGGCCACGCTGAGTTCAAATATCGCAAAATTTTTCGATTTCGCGAAATTAGTTTTTTCGATTTTTTACATCTTAAGCTTAAATTTTTAGCTTATACTGAGCTAACGAAAAGCTAAATCGAAAAACGGACTTCAGATTCATGTTCTACGACCCCGAAAACCCCTATATATATATATATCTTTTCAACAAAATCGAAGACAAAAAATTTTTCGATTTCCCTTGGAAATCGAAAATCGTCCCCTCTCAGAAATCGAAAAAAATCGAATTTCGCGAAATCGAAAATTTTTTCGAGATTTGAATTCAGCGTGGTTGAAACATAATTTGGTCAAGTTTAAGGATTTGAGTGGTGGGGGTAATCCAGATAAGCCCCCTAATTTTGTTTAATGTTTAAAGGAAAGACATCTCAGTATAGTGGGAAAATAGCGGAACCACCACAGTCCCGAGTGCCGCCTTGTAGTCTTGGAGGCTCCGACCCCGGTTTGACGTCCAAGAATTCGGACCGGCTCTAAACTCTAGCAAGATAGTAGATCAAAGTCAATACTCTAGTAGACCTGCGTTGCTCGAAAATATAGGTCTTGCTCAATTATAAGGGCAATTTCTTCCAGCAATTGTGGAGCAATTACAATATGTACAGACAGTCTGGGTTTTTGTAAAACAATAAGAATAAAACTGCTACTATAATCTTACTGCTTTTTAATTTTGTACGTAGTCAGTGGTTTAACTGTTCAAGTGTTTGAAATTTGGAATGGATACCTTTGATATTTCTATGATAAACTTCTATTAAAATTCTTGAAACAGACAAACTTTAGCATTGCAAAGTACTTAAACTGCCGGAGGCACTGTTGTTGACGATTTTACAGAAGTAGATTATAGTTATAGTATATATAGGCTACACTGCTACAGCACATTTTGTAGTCAACAAAAATAAGATAAATTCTGTAGTTCTAACGGATGGTTTTTCTACTTTTTCTATTCATTGCTTTGTCATTTAAGTTTACTTCTTCTGTTCAGATTTTGTTTTTACCAATAGTTGTAAGTTCGAGTCATTTTCTAAATGTGGAGCTTGTGGCCTGCGAATTTTCTAACAGGGGACATTCGGTGACAATTGTGATACTAAATTTGCTTGATTCCACTACTTACTTCACTAATTGTGCAAACGTTACGGTACTGCACTACCATGCAACTTCCAATTCCTTTACCTCTGCGAAAAGGAAGCACGTTTTGAGTCAAGCTGGATTTACCATGAGTACTCATAATACCTACATACATCTGATGACAATGATGCTTGATTCACTACGGGTAAGTAGATACGTTCACAGATCTTAAATTAGGTAATATGAGTCTGTTATATTTATATTGATAATAACATGACATTGTCATATGAACGAATCCCACCTGAGGCCCGAATTTTTTGATCGCAGGTGTTAGAAGTTAGTTTTGTTACCTAGCTGTTACAAGGTTGAACATACTGGAAAATGAGGACAGCATTTTTAGGCCACTAGTTTGCTAAAGTCTGACCAAAAAATGTAGAAAGCGAAATTTTCTTTATCTTGAAAGCTCTTTAAGTTAAGGATAACTATATACTGTAAAGTATATATTTTCTGAACCGGAATGATGAAATCTTTCGTTTCGTGAAAAATGCTTTTGAAATATCCCGTGCGATTTCAAAGGGTGCCGCTTATATATGTTCAGAAAAATTGGTACATGCTACTTAGTAGATTTTTTGCGGAAAATTTTTTCCTTGACGGAAAGTCCCACACACCAAATTTCAACTTTCTCATTAAAAATTGAGTGAGTTATTCCATTTTTCGATTTTCAAAAGCCTTTGACCTTTGCTGCTTTTTCTGCTCTGTCTGGTGCGTGTCCTGTACTTATGCCTAATTAACTTCTGCCTACACTGGGACAAAACTCAAAACTGTACTTATGCCTACACTAATCCTCCAAAACTCAAAACTGTACTTATGCCTACACATTAGTCTGAAAAATGTGAAAACTATCCTTCTCCCTACAAATACCGTAATCCTGTCTGTTAGATATAAAATTATGTTCAATTGTCAACAATTTGATTGACAAGCCATAACTACTGCTACGCTTTTTACATACAGCTAACATTAAATTTCAGTTAACTTTTCTTTCATTTATTTCAAGAAAAATTTGATTTTAATTTTCTTTCATTTAAATGCATGCTCAAATATAGGTGGCAATAACGGCAACTACCCGTATTCTGTGACAGTTGACTGACAAAACCTTGGGTGTGCATAAAACACGGCCCGGCCCCGGCCCCGGCCCGGGTGCATAAAACGCGGCCCCATTACGGCCCCGTGCATAAAACGCGACCCGGTCACGGCCCCATACATAAAACACGGCCCCGTCACGGCCCCATCAAAAAATCATGTTTTTGACTAATGGGACTAAATATAACCAATTCAGCATCTCCTAATCTATCAAATTAAATGTTTAAATGTTTAGTCTTTGAGTTCGAAAAATCGAATTTTGAATTGAAAATATTATCTTTGAACCACCAATCGTTTAATCGTTTAATCGTTTAATAGTTTTTTAAACTCAGCGGCAGCAACAGCAGGGCTAAAATTAACTTTTAAGTTTCATGAAAAGAGTTAATTTTAACCCTACTCTACTCAACTCTACTCTACTCTACCCTACTCTTTCTTGAAAAGACCTTTATGTCACCTTGATTCCTTGAGATTTAATACTTAAATTTTCTTGTTACTTTGACAGAAATCCGTATTCTTTTGTTTGTAAAAGGTCTAAGTATTACGGTAGGCATTTGGGGTCTTGTCTCGATTACCCCCACCAGTACTCAAAATCTTTAAAACTTGACCAAATGAGCTAAAATTTGGTGTGGGTATGTTTTCGACCACGCTGAGTTCAAATATCGCAAAATTTTTCGATTTCGCGAAATTCGAAATTTTTCGATTTCTAAGGGGGGACCAAAGGAAACCGAAAATTTTTTTGTCTTCGATTTTGCTGAAAAGATGTATATAGGGGTTTTCGGGGTCGTAGAACACGAATCTGAAGTCCGTTTTTCGATTCAGTTTTCCGTTCGCTCAGTATAAGCTAAAGATTTAAGCTTAAGATGTAAGCTTATACTGAGCGAACGGAAAGCTGAATCGAAAAACGGACTTCAGATTCGTGTTCTACGACCCTGAAAACCCCTATATACATCTTTTCAGCAAAATCGAAGACAAAAAATTGTTTCGGTTTCCCTTTGTCCCCCTTAGAAATCGAAAAATTTCAAATTTCGCGAAATCGAAAAATTTTGCGATATTTGAACTCAGCGTGGTCGAAAACATACCCACACCAAATTTTAGCTCATTTGGTCAAGTTTTAAGGATTTTGAGTACTGGGGGGGGGGGGGTAAACGAGACAAGACCCGGCATTTGTACGCAGAAGGACAGTTCTGATTAGTAAAGGTCAAATTGTAGGCACAAGTTAAATTTGTAGTTTTGATTATAGGCAGAAGTACAGTTTTGAGTTTTGTTATCGCAAAGCGGTAACTTCAAACAGTAGGCAGAAGTTAAATAGGCATAAGTACAGTAAAGCGTCTGGTGATTACTCCCTGTAGGTACTTGGCCAATGGAAAGATTTATCGATTAGATTTTCAGGACTGCCTAGGAGCCCGCTTTCACTTTCACCTGATGCGTTTTTCAAAATTTGAAAGTAGATTTTTTCGAAAAGACCATTTTTTGACTCAAAATTTAGGCAAAGCGAATCGACATAGCAAAAGTGAGTATAAATAACATAATCATAAGGTTCAATCTGAGCTGAATCCAACGATATAAATTTTCGTGACTATTACTTATATTGCGCCAACAACGAATTTTTAAACAATTTCCCTTACTGCAGCTGGTTTTTGCTAGTTTACACTGGCCCAGTCCAGGCAAATCAAGGCGGCAACATCATAGAGAGCCAAAACCCAGCTGAAATAAGGGAGATTGCTTAAAAAGTCATTGCAGACGCAGTATAAGCCGTTGCCGCGAAAACTTTATATCGTTCGATTCGAATCAGATTGAACCTTATGATTATGTTATTTATTTTGCTAGATTCGCTTTGCCGAAATCTTGAATCAAAAAGTGGTATTTTCGAAAAACTACTTTCATATTTTGAAGATTCGGTATCAGGTGAAAGCGGGGGCCTATGCGGTGCTGAAAATCTAATCGATACATTTTTCATATGAGCAAGCCGCAAGTAACAACCAGCCATAATTGAAAAGCGGCAAAGATCAAGGATTTTGAAAAACGAAAAATCTAACAAGTCACTCAATTTTCAACCAAGAAAGTGGAAATTTGGTGTGTAGGACTTTCGGTCAAGGGGAAAATTTTCTGGAAAACTCATGGCAGTAAGTTCAATTTTCTGGACATATATAAGCGGCAGCCTTTGAAATCGCATGGCAAATTTCAAAAGCATTTTTCACGAGAAGAAATATTTCATTATTCCGGTTCAAATATAATTTAGTTATCTTAAACCTCTTTCGAGATATAAAGAAAACAATTTTGTTTGTAGATTTTTTGATCACACTTTAGTATTAACCTCAAACTTACTCAAACTACCCCATTGTGGTTCAGTTTATTTCTTAACTTAACTTAATTTAACTTAATTTATTTCTTAACACAGCTAACACATAAATCTGCTTGCTTTGCTGTGTCGAACTGTTAAACCTTCTCTTTGGAGCATCTAAAACGTATATCCTTGAAGTATAGAGTTGAATAGGGGGATTTGATTAAATTTAAAAATGCCTGAACTAAAAGTTTATTGTTGCTTTCAGGTAAAAATATGCAGAATCCTGCTTGATGACTATGCTTTTTTACGGCAATTGGAAGATTCTAGCTATGATCTGGTCATAACAAGTAATTATCTTTATTGCACTGTGGCTTTAATGCAACAATTCAAGATTCCCGTAGTTTGGCATACTACTGGAAGCTATATATTTGATTACAACATGGACGCCATGGGTCTGCCGTATACGTCAAGTTTTATCCCTTCCACGACCTTTTTATTTTCGGATAAAATGAATTTTTTGGAAAGAGTGATTAATTTTGGATTTTCCAATTTACATCGATTTGCTGCGGTATTTTTGCCCTTTTCAATCCTACGAGAACAGCGACTTATGGGGCGAGATTCTGCTTCTTACTATGAGGTTGGCTCTAACATTGTAGGATACCTTATAATTGGATCTGCCTTGCTAGAATTTCCGAGATCTCATCTTCCCAGTTTAAATTATATGGGGTATCTTCAACACAGCTCCTCTGCTCTACAACAGAGTGGTGGGAAATGGGACAGATTTTTGGAAACGTCCAATACCAGTTTTATCATAGTGACGACTGGCACAGTTGTAAACACCACGGATATGCCTACGTCTATGATTGTAAGCAATGGTAACTCTTAATCTATTTTCACAGTTCGTGATTGAAAACCAGCATAACTGAATGGTGAACACATAAAAACACATCACAAAGCTAGCCTTGTTTTGCTGTACTGAAATATTACGTTTTTTGCGATTAATCAGCAATGTAACAGTTTGAAAGATTATTATGGTTCCGCGTCAGGTCTTGCATTATTGAAGAAGCATTATTTTGGGAAAGAGAACATAGCCTGCCCGTGCTCATCTTTACTATGGGGTAGCAGTCAGAAATAGGGGACTGCAACTATTACTTTTATAATTTCTAGGCCAGACATGATACTCCACTTAAAAGCAAGTAAGAAATCACTCTGATATTTTTTCCCCCATAGTGCCACACCCCAGTTGCTTTCGCGATGAGGGGTAACGCCAGACTCATTTTGCTCAGGGTCCGTAGTCTGGCGTTGAATAATTGCAAATGCAATTACCCGAGGCATAGGCAAGGCTACTGCCGGGGCAGAAGTGATCACGATACACTCACTGGATCCTGACCACCCGTTAGCTCCATTCAAAGGGGTTTCCCCCCTTGACTGGCCAACTCCTTGAAAATCTCGGATAAGAACAAAACAATTATGGGAGGACATTTCTGGCACCGCTGCACCATGCCTATGCTCTAAACAATTTTGTTGCCGGCAGGCAACAGACAAGTTTGAAGTTTCGTGTTTTGAGTTGCGAAAGCGGAGTACCTCTGCATTCCTCCGCAGTCAACTCAAGTGTTGAGGTGCGTTTTACATAAAATAGAAAAAGGAAATATATACTGTCCATAGAGTCGCGTGGTGGTCAGTATCATGTTATTTACTTCCTCCAGCCTCTGTCCTCACTAACTTCCTGCCTACTCAGTCATCAATGAAAGCTCATACAAGGAAACTGACAAATATATTAAACCAGACTATTAGTTTGAAAATCATGACCTTGACCAAGAAACAAGGACAGTCACCGAAGGACCTTTTCCACCTGCAATGACCATCCCTGCATCCCGTCAAATCTCGGAAAGGTTGAATGATCTGACCAGTGCACACATCCATGTCTATCCTACAGCATATATCTGAATTTCTACTCTTTCTGATACTTCCGACCTTGCCAAATACATGTTCAAAGCTACACTGCCCTAACTTAAAGCATTCGGTGAGCTTGCCCTCCTATTAGCTATGCTCAATTAATGTATTCTAAAGTAATTAGTATGACTTAGCTTTAATTCCCAGAAGTTTTGTATATTTTCTGGCAATCCTCTCAGACTCCTCATCGTCGGGACCACGTTTTTGCAGATTGCTAACCATAATTTCTTGAAGGTCCGTATTGGGAATCAGAGGTTCATCCTCCCGTTGTAGTCGGTACAGCCAGTTGTATTGGAGTCAGGAATATTGAATTTGGTTGGCGTGTCGCATCCAGCGCTCGTGAATCGACGTCGTGCGGACATTTGGACAAGAAGGATGAAATCGTTGAAGTAGCCGTCGTTTCGTGATTTGCCAGGAAAGTGGCATTAATCCAAGATGTGGCTGGCTGAGTGAAAAAGGTGAAATTTGGAATCTGATGGAAAAACTGCGCTGTGCTGCCCTTTAAACATGCCACCGCATGCTTCGAGTATCGGATCAAAAAACCCACTCTGATATCGGAGCACAAATACTATCTTAATTATGATTGCGTATTCCTTACATTAATTTTTTACGGACGCCTCCGGTGTGGTGTATCACAGTGTGGTGATCCAGTTAGGAGTAGTGTCACCTTTCTTTTTTGAAACCAACTTTGAACTTTGAAGTGACACTGAGTAACCGCTCATGCAGCTTACCCGAGGCGAATGTTAAGGCAGTGACGGCACCCATCCCCGAAAAGACGGTCGCCTCTTGGGTTGTCTCGGATAAACGCGACGCTGAAGGTTTAAGTGCCTCAGACACTCGCTGGGAATTTCATGACTTCTGGCTCTAAGTCAGAGGCGTGCTGCTAGAAAGCCTTGACATAATCCTCCACTGATAGCGCTGTAAGAAACCACTGCGCTAACCGAAGTTCATTAATTCTTTTCTCAATGTTGTTTAGGAAGCCTTCATCAACACGTTTAATTCATTGCCGGATTTCATAATCATATGGAATTTTAATGACACTTACTTCGGAACTGATGCTTTAGAACGTCACATTATTGTTAGCAGATGGATACCTCAAAGAAAACTATTAGGTTTGTGTCTGCATTTGTGTATTCTGTTTGGTAGTTGAGCAACATAATCTATGAAATAATACTTGTCCTACCAAGTGTTTTTCTTGCAGTCAATGAGTTGATTTTTATTTGACGACTTAGCATCTCCTGCTGACTTCTTTCTGCAGCTATCATTTTTTCTTTTTTACTAGCATTGTGCTTGTCGTGTCGACTGTTCTTTGAGTGAGAGATAGCTATCATCGCCAAGTTGATTGTCTTTATATGGAATGGAATGAGTAAACAATAAACCATCAAAAACAGAGCCATTTCAATTTTTAATCCAAAGCGTGATGTGGAATTACCTATAATCATAAACTTAATGCGGGGGATCGAGGGGGGAGCTTTTGCGGGTAGCTTTTGTAAGGGAAGCAGGCATAGGAAAGATTGATAAGCCTGCAATGGGAGTTCAGCTGATGGTCCCGTGGTGTAGTGGTTAGCATGTCTGACTCTAGAGCAGAAGGGCCGTGGTTCGATCCCCGGCGGGACCAATTCTTTACTTTCAATGGTGAGTGAAAAGCTGTAACCTCCCTCTTCCCTTCTCTCTTCTAGGTCCTGGTTTCGTGGGTACGAGGGTGCCTGACGCCTCCCGTCTTGGGCTTGTCCTTGATTTCTTCCTGATCCGCCAGCCCTGGTAGAAGAGCTACACTTTTGCACTAAATTTTAAAACATTTCCGACTTCACCATACGTTTTCAGTTAAAAGTCTTAGTATTTGGCGAAAATCGGCCTAACATTTGAAATATTTTCTAAAAATTGAAGATTTTTGCAAATTTCGAGAAAATGGTTACTTTTAATAAAATTAGTGTTAATTTTTCGAAAATTTTCATTAATTTTTTCTTGAGGTGTAAGCCCCCCTCCAAAAATTTCAGTTCAAGTTCAAGGTACAAGCCCCCCTCAAAATGTTTTTGGGAAAATCCCTCCTAGGACCCGACCCTGCGTGAATGTATGCCTATTAATCCACACAGAGACGGGCTTTCTTTCTAAAGACTCATTAGCTTTTCACAAAGCTTTGGCACAACAAGATCTGTGGATGTCCTAAACTGAAATATTGTCAGATTCTCGGTTCTCCTCTCCTAAGAGGAGTAAAAAACTATTAAAATTATGACTAAAGCTTAATGTGTCAATCATGTGATTAGTATCCAGTGAGACTGCAATCTAAAGCTAAAGATTCAGAAGGATGTATGTGTAGTTTTGGATTTGGGTTATTTTTAATTTAGCGGATTCAAAATGCAAGCTTCTAATCAGTCATGGTGGTTATCATGGGTTGCTGGAAGCTACGAAAAATGGAATTCCAAATGTAGTTATTCCTTTGCTTGGCGATCATTTCTCTAATGCGGCCAAATTTGAGAGATTAGGCACCACAAAAATCGTCTCGAAAGAAAACCTGAATAGTCAGAGCTTACTTCATGCAGCGAATGAAGTTCTACAAAACAAAAGGTATGGGAATGAAGAAATAAAGGTGTTATCTGCGTGCTAGTCCTTCTACCACTCGTACACAATTGCTTAGCCCATTTTGAACAAAGAATCGATGAACCAGTTAATAGTTTCAAATTAAGCGGTCTCTTTTGCGAGAATTAATGGATTAACTTGAACTTAACATGAATGCTTCCTCAATCCTCACCAATTTTTGGTATGCTCTTAATTCCTGTGTTTTTGGTTCTGGAGTTGGACTTAGTGCAAACAAACAGTACCTTAGCTATAGACAACTTAAACCAAGAGTACATGTTAGATGAGAACTAGGCATGCTCTCTGTTATCAGAGCAAGAACTATCCTCCACACGCTAATGACTGACCCCCTCGCAAATACCCTAGCAAACAAAATAAGTTCTCCCGGTTATGTGTGCGTTTACGAGGTGAAGCTTGGAGCAAACACAAATTACAAGCACACACTGCTTGAGACTATCGATTGTCGAACTTAGATAGAGTAAAGGTAAAGGTAAACATAGAGCGATTGAGCGTTTACCCATACCCCAGTTTCGACCTGTTACTAAATTTAGATGTTTACTATTGCTGCAGTTATAAAAGAAGAGCTATTCAAATGAAAGCTATGTTGTCCTCGACAATGTTGCCAGAAAGATATGTTGTTGAAACTGTGGTTACGATGGCGAGAAGAACAAAACTGAAGACTAATATAATATTAAAGCACAGAAGCATCACGTCAGTGTATTATTATAATTATGATATTTGGTGTGCTTTGCTGTTTATGTCAGCTTTAGTAATAGACAGCATATAGTTTAATATATAATTTCTACTTATTGTGTGCACCTTTGCTAAAATAAAGTTACGTTGAATCCACTAGTTTTTGTCTCCGGTACAAACTTTTATCCGGTTTGGACAAAATTGCCTGATTTATGTTCGTATCCGGTTCGAAAAAACGGAATAAATATTTTTGCAGTCTGGAGCACTCAATCCCGGATAAAGATGTTCGTTTTTGGCACAATTTCTGTTTGGGCGGCTAACTTCATTTCACCAGTGTCAAAGCAATCGAACATCGGGCCCATTTTCGGTTTTAGGCTTTGAAGTTTTAGATTTATGTGCTATTATCTCAGTATCCGGTTGTCCCGGAAGTCAATTTATTTAATTGGAATGTTATTTGGTCTATGCCTAACAAGCCTCAACTTAAATTTACTTCATATCTGCTGTAATTTGTAAATAGCAGAGTTTTTAAAAATCGATTCAGAATAAGCAAGAGTACATAATAACTAAGAGTGTGACAAGCGTCACGCTCTCAGTTATCCAGCGAAAAACATCATCTGCACAATAACGGCTGACCCCCCCACAACTGAGTACCTGGTGACCCCCCCACAACTGAGTACCAGGTACACAATTGTGTACAAGCACTCGCTTGTATGTTTACATGTTGAAGCCAAAAACATTCCATCAACAGCTGGCCACTTTTGAGCTTCAACATGTAAACATACAAGCGAGTGCTTGTACACAATTGTGTACCCGACCCGGTACTCAGTTGTGGGGGGGGGGGGTCACCAGGTACTCAGTTGTGGGGGGGTAGGCCGTTATTGTGCAGATGATGTCTGCAGCCTAATAACTAAGAGTGGGACGCTTGTCACACTCTTAGTTATTATGTACTCTTGGAATAAGTGATTTTGCAATCGGCAAAGATAAGCGTATGGGATCAAATCTCATGATGACTCATGATAATCTCATGATCGGTTTTACAAAGTGAAAGCAAGCAAAAATCATCTAATTTTTAAAAGCTGCCATTCACAAATTACTACAGATATGAAGTAAATTTAGGTTGATGCTTGTAGACCAAATAGACCAAATAACATTTTAATGAAATAAATTGACTTCCGGGGTAGCCGGATACTGAAATAATAGCCTATAAAATCTCAAATTTCTAAGCTCAGAACAGAAAATGGGCCCGATGTTCGATTGCTTTGACACTGGTGAAATGAAGTTAGCCGCCCAAACAGTCATTGTGCCATAACAAGCGTTTTTAACCGGGCTTGAGTGCTCCAGACTGTAAAAACATTTATTCCGTTTTTTCAAACCGGATACGAACACAAATGACGCAATTTTGGTCCCGGACAAAAACCTTATATATACATGTTAAATCCGACACGAGGAATCCAAAAATCCAATCTGCAAAACTGCACGACCAGCTGTACAGTTCTTGTAACCTGGACATCCGGTTATCGGATACAGACTGGATGCGAATCAATTGTCTGAATGTTTCGGGCCAAGGACCAACATACTAGACTACGAGTTATTTAGCTTCCTTCCTTCTAAATCTGAAACGTTTTTAGCGATTTTGTATCCGGTAACCGGATATAGACCGGATATGATGTTTTTAGCGGATTCCCCTCCTCCTGAGGATTCTAAAAACATACTTTATGTAGGCTAGCATTAAACGTGAACTCAGGACAGGCGCTCACAGTTCGGTTCCAAGATTTCTTGGTGAGACTTTAGAAACATTTTGACATTGAAATGCTCGAGTTCGTTTGAAACCGTTACTTTTCAGTAAATTTACAGCCATAACTAAATTACTCCAAACTTTTCCGTTTTCTGAACTTTGCTCCGAAAATCTGGCTTCATGACAGGGAACTAATCTGGAAGAAGGGACTGTTGTTGCTATGGTGGAGGGGGTCAGCCTGCCAATGCCCATGCTTTATAGGATTAGGTTTCTAGAAATTCGGTTTGCGCAGATCTATTGTGATGTACACTTCAATTATGGCGCTTTATTAAAGGTAAGGTCGCGGCAGCAGATTTCAATTAGTCAAACGATACAGACCCAGGTTTTTTAAATATGGCAAAATAATCCACGAATTCAACAATATTCCCACTTTTCTCCAAGCAGCAATAATTCACAGAAAGATTTTGCTTCATATATATTGCGTCTTAAAATATGATGACTATAAATGATGAAAAACAAGTTCTTCTTTCAGGCGGAATTTAACAATTCAGTAACAGTTTAGTTAAAGTTATATTGCAGCTTTATGTACTATACTGCAGCACTATGCATTGGTTTAATTGCGACCGTGTATTCTGCAAAAGTTTTATTTTTACCACTGGTTATTGGCTCCAGTCACTTTCATAATGCTGAGAGATTGGCTTGCGAATTTTCGAATCAAGGTCATTCTGTTCACATTGTGGTATTGAATTTGCTGTATTTCAAGGAGTACGGATCGAAGTGTAAAAATGTTACTGTGGCGCAGTACTATGCTACGTCCAATCCCGAAACTGCTCGTAGAAGAGAGGTAGTCTTTAGTCATTCTGCTTTCGATACAACAGATGATGGAAATCTAAGTCTAGCTATGCGAATTCAGGACTCATTACGGGTAATTATCTCAGCGCTTCTATTTCTGTGTTTTATATAAATGTGCTGCAATAGTAGGCTAAAGTTGATCTCTTTCTCTGTGTAAGAATCATATCATCGTTTCAACTTTTTCCAAATCCATCCGTATAAGTGACGAAAAATTGTAGAATTCTAAAATTTTACTGAGGTTGTCTACTTGTCTTGTCTACACACAATTTTTAGAAGGTGGGTTGCGTAATTTTAATAATCTTAAACTCATTCATGAGAAAACCTTTACGAACTCTTTGAACATGTTTCATACAAGGAGATCGCCTTGTCACCAGATTTGGTTTACTCTAATCTTAATTGGGCACTTGGTTTAGGTCAAAATTTGTACCATCCTGCTGAATGATCATGTTTTCCTTCGTCAGCTTGAAGCGACAAAGTTTGATTTGGCAATAACAAGCTGCTACCAGTACTGCACCTTGGCACTGATGGACCAATTTCAGATTCCTGTATTTTGGTATTCACCTGGAAACTATATATTCGAGTTCAATATGGACGCAATGGGTATTCCTTACTCCTTCAGCTACCTTCCTAACACTGGTACTATTGACAATATTAATACAAGGATGACTTTTCTAAAAAGACTGTACAACTTTATTTATGGAAATTTTTATCGCACTGTAGTTCTGACGACATTTTCCTCAGTTTATCGAGAACGAAGAATGTTGGAATTTTATATGCCAGGATTTTATGATCTGGGATCTAAAGTGGTTGGATACATCTTGACTGGGTCCACTCTATTGGACTTGCCTAAGCCTAGTTTGCCCAATATATATTATACTGGGTATCTTCAGTATACTGCGGACAATCCAGCTAACGTAGATTTGGAGGCTTTCGTGGAAGAATCAAATTCTAGTTTTATGGTGGTTTCCATGGGTACTATCTTTGATTCAAATCATATGCCAAAGCACTTGATTGTAAGAGTAAATATTATAAGCATGAGCAGATTTCTTTATGATATGCTTTACAATATGCTTTATGATACTTATGATATGATTAGATTTAGACTCATATAATAGCTTTGATATTTTTGACAATCTCAATAGTCTTTAGGACGATTTAGTGGAAGCATTCAATGATTTCACAAGTCACAAGATTGTATGGTCTATTAATAAGTCTATCCTTGCCGCTAATGATGTAAAAGAGCACATAACGACTGCAAGCTGGATACCGCAAAGACAGCTTTTAGGTACGTTTACTATTTACTATAATCAAGATTTCCGGGGGGGCTTCCGATAAAATTCTTATTCTAGAAACGAGTGAACATGTGCAATTGCGTCTAGGTACTGATTTGTGAGGGGGTCCACTAGGTACGCAATTGCGGGGGGTGGGCCGTTAGCGCGCAGAGCATGGCTCGCCAGCTGGTAACATAGAGTGCGAGCTTGTCCCACTCTTATGTATTATGTATTTTGCATAATGCATAAGCGGAACCCTTCCGAGATCTCGGGGGTCCCAATTACACGTAGCGGCTTGTAAAAGCGTTTAGCTCTTCACTGATTGGTTGATTTCTAACTTACTGTATCCACTAGAGTCACCCAATCAGCGAAGAGCTAAACGCTTTTACAAGCTGCTACGTGTAACTGGGACCCCGAGACTCTGGTGAGGGTCCGCGTATACACGTAATTTTAACGTAAGGTAAGCAATTAGCTAATCAGATCTGTTTTAGTTCGAACGCATATAAATATATGGTTAACAACAAACGGCAAGTGGTTCCCCCCCCCGAGATTTCGCCCTAATGTGTCGAGCATCTGGCAACTAGAACACTCGATGATTATCTCCCTCTTCCTTTTGCAACAGGGCTGATTGTCTCCCTCTTCCTTTTGTAGACTCTTGCTAACACCAAGAGTAGATGATAGGAAGAGTATGACACGGGACTCTTCCTAGTGTAATTGGCCTGTCAGTGTTGGGCAGAGTACTTAACGACAGGGCCAACTACTGACATAACATAAGCTTTAATCTGCACACAACTGAATCACCATGTGATGACTACTCTTAGAACAGTTTGTACAGAGTTGTTACAATGGCGTTCAGTCAGTAGCACAAAACTAAGGTGAAGACATTAGAGACTATATGTTTAACTATTTTAACAGTCAGATGCTCGGCACATTAAGGCCGAAATGTCGGGGGGGGGTCACGGTTAACACAGTTAACCATGTGTTTAGGATGCGTTTGAACTAAAATGAATCTGATTGGCTAATCCCCTACCTTATGTCAAAATTACGTGTATAAGGTGACCCCCCCACCGAGATCTCGGGGGGGGGGGCTCAGCTTAATGTTGTTAAGCGTGTGTTCATATGCGTTTGTACTGAAACGCATTTGATTGGCTGCTTAGCTGCTGCTATTGAAATGCACTGGTAAGGGTTACGATAGCTAAGTAACCAATCAAATACATATAAGTTCAAACGCATATGAACACACGCTTAACAACGTTAAGCTGAGCCCCCCCCGAGATCTCGGGAGGGGGGCTCAGCTTAACGTTGTTAAGCGTGTGTTCATATGCGTTTGTACTGAAACGCATTTGATTGGCTGCTTAGCTGCTGCTATTGAAATGCACTGGTAAGGGTTACGATAGCTAAGTAACCAATCAAATACATATAAGTTCAAACGCATATGAACACACGCTTAACAACGTTAAGCTGAGCCCCCTCCCCCTCGAGATCTCGGGAGGGGGTTCACCTTGTACACGTAATTTTGACATAAGGTAGGGGATTAGCCAATCAGATTCATTTTAGTTCAAACGCATATAAACACATGGTTAACAGTGTTAACCGTGACCCCCCCCCCCGAGGTTTCGGCCTTAATTTTCCGAGCATATGACAGGCCAATTACACTAGCAAGGGTTGTGTCAAAATTAGAGGTTATAGCTAGTGTTTGAGGCCGGTCGGGGTTTCACCGGCAGGCGGCCGGTGAGCCCGTAAGCCGGCCGTGGACGGCCGGCCGACCGGCTACCGGCCTCAGTGCAGTTATTATAACTGCTAAGATATTTATTTTCGCATGTTATCTTAGAAAAATAACACAGCATAGCATAAAAAATTAGCAAAACTAGATTTGGAGTCCATTTTAAGCTTAGTTGCTCTATTTTGTGAATTTCTGATTGGTGATTTGTATCCTAGCCGGGTTGTGCGAGCAAAAGTCGTCGGCCGGCCTCAAACACTAGTTACAGCACGTCTCTTACGGCCGAAGCTTGCTGCTAACTTCTGTAATAATTAATGTTTCGCGTATTTTCTGCACATTATATATTTCAATATATTGGCAAGATGTTTTGGGGGAGAGAACTGTGTTGAATTTATATCAATTTTTGTGAAAATTGAATAGACAGGGTATCTTTGGAAAGCATGGTTGTTAACAAATTGGACAGCTTTGTAGCCACCTTTCATCCATACTAAATTTACGGGTAAAATCCTGTACATATTGCTCGGTGCCTGCAGTGGGTACTTCATCTTATCTATGTGTCATGTGGTTGGTTATTACTATATATATATATATATATATATATATATATATATATATATATATATATATATATATATATATATATATATATATATATATATATATATATATATATATATATATATAAATATATATATATATATATATATATATATATATATATATATATATATATATATATATATATATATGTAACTCTTGCTTCAGCTCATCCGAAGTGCTGTCTTTTGATTTGTCATGGAGGCTACACTGGACTGCTTGAAGCGGCTCAAAATGGAGTTCCCAGTTTATCAATTCCTCTAATTGGCGATCATTTTCTTAATGCCGCAAAGTTTGAGCGAGCGGGTGTCACCAAAGTCATTAGCAAGCATTCCCTCAGCAGATTGGCTGAAGCAGTGAATAAAACTTTAAATGATACTATGTAAGCATTTTGTTAAAGTCAACAAGACAACGTTTGAAGAATTAGCCAAAA
This sequence comes from Trissonchulus latispiculum, assembly GCA_030248195.1. Classification (NCBI taxonomy): domain Eukaryota; kingdom Metazoa; phylum Nematoda; class Enoplea; order Enoplida; family Ironidae; genus Trissonchulus; species Trissonchulus latispiculum. Next base: position 5,483 of record JASAND010030163.1, on the reverse strand, counting down.
GTGGAAGAAAAAGTCTGTTTTCTGCATTCTGATACATTTATACAATTGTCAGCGTTAGCTTTCCTGCATGCAGCTGCTCAGTTCGCCCACCACTGCCCCCTTTTTTGATGATGAGTCTCGGGCGCCTCGGCCTTCAGGAGACACGGCAGCTTCGACAAAATAATGGAGCACAGAACCATACCTGCACTAATAGATTTTAGGCTTTGTCTTCGAGGACGTCTCGTATCGAAACAATTATGATATACCTTTGGCAATAGGAATTAACGAAACGGCATCATTGTTTCCACATATAATCACTATTTTATCTCCGTAACGTTCGCCGAGAGTTTTGAACACTTCAGGATTGACAACGATCACCTGATTGCATCAAACGAAAGGCATCCCCTCAGAGCCTACGGGCATTAATTTTGATTATAATTGTCGAATTGGACAAAGTAGGATGCTTCGCCAATGGCCACCATTAATCCCAACAGTTTTGCCGATGCATGCTTCATGACGGGGAGGATTCTCTAATTTCAGACGCTTCCCCGTGAGCCGTAACCTAAACCACCACTACCAACCATCTGTCACAGGGATAATGACACAGCATCAGTAAAATTGATACGAATTAGTTTGTAAATTACTATAAAGTTGTTATATTGATTTTAGGCTAAAAAGAAGAGCACTAGACTTAAAGACGATGGTACGGAGGAAGCTGCCATCTGAACATCGTGTTGTCGACAACATTATCATTGCAACTAATCGATCAAAAATTGAAGCTATTACTAAAATTAAAAATTTTAACTTTATATTCGACAATAATTGCCATATTATTTTTGTAATCGTGTATGCCACATTGGGTCTAATAAAGCTTTTATGATTAGTACCAGGTAGTGATGTTTCAGTCACTGAAACTGAAACTGAAACTAGGTTTCAGTCTCTACATGTTTCAGTTTCAGTCACTGAAACTGAAACTGAAACTGAAAGTATTTGGGAAAGTGGACTGAAACTGAAACTGAAACTGAAAAGATTTAAGCTGTCCGACTGAAACTGAAACTGAAACTAAAACTATATTCGAAACTGAACTGAAACTGGAACTGAAACTGAAACTATCCCAATTCTAGGACTGAAACTGAAACTGGAACTAGTATAACCTGAAACTATTTCAGTCCCAGCGTAAAACCTGAAGCTTTTCCTGCTCGCTGGAGCTGAAATAGGTTTCAGTTCATGCAGAGACTGAAACTAGTTTCAGTCTCTGCGTAAGAAACGTCATTTCAGTCTCTGCGTATGCTTAAGTTTCTTGAAAAGGCTATTGCAACTTTTCCCATAATAGTTTTTCTTGCGAAAGATTGAATGTATGCGTCCAATTTTAGCCATCATATTATATATTAGATAGCAGTATTACTTTTAGATCATTTACTGTCAGTTTATCAGATAAAACTAAGAAGTTGTGTTACAGTACAATTGCTTTAGGTATATAGTTTTTAAAGCATACGTGGCTGTGGCACCTCTACAATCTACGGCGAGGCAAAGCATTCAGTTACAACAATGAACCATTATTTTCCTCAAAACCATTACATACATTTTGGAGGGATGTTATGCTTTGAAGCAAATCACCAAAGCTGTTTTAGATAATTAAAAAGAAAGTCAATGCAGCAAAGCAAGCAATTATTTCACAGCGGATCTTATATTTTGTTTGTCTTTAATAAGAAAATGATTTTATAATGTATAACCAAGGAATTGCAAGTAAAATATTATGAGATGAAGTTTTATTTATAACTGATATAGAAGCTTGGATATAAAAATAAGACTGCGCTTCAACAATTTTAAATACCAAATACATTTGAAAACTGAAATTTTCATTTTTTGCTATGACTTCCTTTAACTGAAACTATTTTAATACTCGGACTGAAACTGAAACTATATTGCCTTGCCGACTGAAACTGAAACTGAAACTATTTTGCGTCACCGACTGAAACTGAAACTGAAACTGAAATTATTTTGGGATGACGACTGAAACTGAAACTAAAACTGAAATTATTTTGGGATGACGACTGAAACTGAAACTGAAACTGAAATGATTTTTGGTATTCGACTGAAACTGAAACTGAAACTGAAAGTAGTTTAGGTTGCCGACTGAAACTGAAACTGAAACTGAAACTAAAATGGGCTACTGAAACAACACTAGTACCAGGTGATTTGTACCTCTAGCCGGTAGCAAAATTTATCACCAGGTGAGATGACGCGGACGCCTTCAAACGTGGGTGTTTTGATACCGGTGTTTTATGCTACTTATACGGGCATGTCCGGCCCGGCCCAGGGGCGTGCCATAACTATATAAAACTCGGCCGGGCCGGAAACTATATAAAGCCTGGCCCACTATAAAATGCTATATATTTTGTGCCGGCAATGGTATAAAACCCGGCCCAAATGTTAATTTTAATGTTTTGGCCCGGAAATGGTATAAAACCCAGTCCGAATCTGAATTTCAATATTTTGGGCCGGAAATAGTATAAAACCCGGCTCGATATTCAATTTTAATGTTTTTCGCAAGAAATATATAGTATAAAACCCTGCCCGAATTTCCGGTTTAATGTTTTGGGCCGGAAATAATAGCATAAAACCCGGCCCGAAACACTAGAATTAAAATTCGGGCCGGGTTTTACCATTTCTGGCCCGAAACATTGAAATTGAATTTTGGGCCGGGTTTTATACTATTTTCGGCCCGGCCGGGTTTTAAAAATCCCCTACTTAGAGTGTAAAGACTGTAATGTTTCCTATTCACGGTTGAGTTGTTGACTCCACAACACAATTTTAACTCACGCGCTACCGAGATGGCTGGACCTGGCTCGACTGTAGTTGTAAGTGATGGTGTTGTGTTTTACGTTGGTCAGCCAATGGGTCGTTGGCGGTTGGTTACTGGTCAACGCTAACGGCTAACAGCAAATGGCCAAGGCTGTTAGCTATTGATTGTCCTTTGGCTGCTGGTTGAACGTAAGCCGGTGGTCGTTTTTTACCTATTGGCAAAACTTGGCTGGCTGGATTTTCCTCGTTTTATGCGTCTACCGTGCTTTATTATGTATTTACTCTAACTTACTTCTAAACAGATTTTAGCAAACGTATAGCACCAATCCGCGATAATTCTGTTATAATTTTGCTACGAACTAGAATTTGATGAGACATTGGGCACTAGACAAATTTAGCACCGTTAAAATTTGCATGCGATTAACAGATTAACGATTGAAAAATAACTCTAACTGCGAAAGAATGAGGGCGGACCTATGGAAAAGGTGGAGGTAATCTTATGCACCTTTAATCATATTTACATGAAGGAGCTACTGATCGCTAGTAGTGATAAAATGGCGGTTCGAGAACCACCCGGTGCCGGTGCCGGTAGTGCCCAGATGTCTTTTGCCTATGATTTACATGTATAATTAACTAGATAATTATTATTAAAACCTCCGTTGACTTTGATTAACTAGTTAATTATTATTAAAGCCTCTGTTAACTAATTGAGCCACTTTCGAAAGAGTTCAGAAATTTCTTAGTTAATAAGCTTGCCCGAAAAATTTTCAAAAGTGCGCCCCAAATGTTTCTTACATTTTTCTAATATTAGTAAAGCTTGAAAACGGTTAACCAGATGTTTTTGCACAAAAAGTTTTATAAGCTTACAAAAAGTATTATAAAGTTGTGAAAAACTTGGAAAAGTTTTATAATGTTATGAAAAAGTTTTATAAGGTTACAAAAAGTTTTATAACGTTGTAAGAAACTAGGAAAAGTTTTATAATGTTGTGGAAAAAGTTTTATAAGGTTGCAAAAAGTTTCATAAAGTTGGAAAAAAGTTAGAAAAGTTTTATGTTATTAAAATTTTAATGTTGTAAAAGTTTTGAAATGTTGCAAAAAAGTTGCATAAAGTAGTTGTATAAAGTTTTATAAAATTGTGAAAAAGTTACAAAAAGTTTAATAAATTAATAATTAATTAAGTTTTGGAAAAGTGTTAATTGCTGTCTCAACAGGTAGGTTTTATAAAGTTGCATTTGGAAATAATAGTTAAATAATAGAAGAAAATAGAAATAATAGAAATAATAGAAGTTAAATATAATTACCGGCTTTTGTGTACGGTGTGGGGACCACGATATAAATTTGACCTTTTCACGGCCCATTGCGCTCAATTAAGACAATTCAGATTAGAGTTTCTTTGGACTGCCTTACAGAAAAGGTCAATCTTAGGTCAAACAAATGTACTTCAATTTTGGTCCCCACAGAATTCCAAACGTTACTTAGCGACAGTTTGCCCATATTAGAGCTTAATAACCGGTTAAAGCTGAGGTAGGCTAGAAGCTGCCAATTTTATTAAATCGAAAACGGCGCACGGTCACCTCGCAATGTTTTGCCAATTTCAATGTTTGAGATGTTTACAGCTGAAGAATTAAGCAACTTTCGAAAGCCGGAATACTTCTGATATTTAGCATGGCACTAGTAACAGAACATTTATGGGTGAAAATTCAGAATGTCGGATCATTTGAACTTTATCCCCCCAACTTGTTTGGGGGATAAAGTTCAATTGGGAAAAGATCCATTTTTGTCCGTGATTGAACTAAAAACTTGCTTATAAGGGTTGCATTTTAAGCTTACAACTTTAGCTTATACTGAGCTAACAAAAATATAGTACGTATTTTTTATCTGACAATGAATTAGGCCTTTTAGGCGGGTTTTAATTCTGGCGGGGATAAAGTTCAATTGGGGTTCTGGGGGGATAAAGTTCAATTGATCCGAATTATCAAACCGTTTTCTTGAGCTTAAGCTACGGTATTTCAACAAATTGCAACTGGATATTAAGTGAAAGTAACTTCTTAATTGCTAAAGTAAGTCGGACATTTGCACCTCTTACGGTAACGGTTGGAATTCTGTGGGGACCAAAATTGAAGCACCTTTGTTTGACCTGATGTAGACCGTTTCTGCAAGGCAGTTCAAAGACACTAAAATTAAACTTGTCTTAATTGAGTGCAATGGACCGTGAAAAGGTCAAATTTATATCGTGGTCCCCACACAGTACACAAAAGCCTAATTACCTAATCTACAAAAGTTACAAAAATGTTTCATAAGCTATAGTCTACTACACAACCGACTGCTCTCAACCATGAAAAATAACACAAACGAAGTTTTGCTCTGGTTTCTGCTAATTTATACTAAACTACAATGGAGGCATTGATTGCTATGGCAACAGTTGCGATGGCAACAGTTGCCATGGCAACAGCTAAACCGTTTCGACTCCTGCCAAGGGGTCTCATCAGACGGCTAGGCTATCGTTACGGTGTTTTTGTAATATTTTCTGTTTCTGTTTTTTTTAATTTTTCTTCACATACTCATATACAGTTACACATAAGTTACACATATACGCTATCATCAAAATTCCATCTACTCATTGTTTTAAATAGCAAATGTACAATACCCAACTCTTACAACATATGAATATATTACAAACAATAACTGTGCAATTGTAA
>JASAND010030162.1:0-69847 GCA_030248195.1 Trissonchulus latispiculum | reverse complement strand
CACGCGGCTCCGCAACCCCCCCCCTGCAGATCTTCAGCCATTCAGAAAAATTGCGTTGAACACACCAGTGTTTTTTTTTCGCCGACGGCTTATGTGTAACGTTACACACCTCTCCAAAATTTTTTGCTATTTTTCAGAAAAAAGTGTGTAACTACCTAAAAATTCCTAATTTACGCGCGTTTTGCTTAACACGTGTATACAATTGTATAGTTAACAAAATTATTCCGTTAAAAAATTATAAGTAAAATTTAAACATCTTTTATTTACAGCAATATTTGAGTTTCCTACCAAGTCAGATCGACAAAATTAAAAAATTGAGCAGTTACGGATCGATGATTTGGTATTTTAATTGGTTTTGACTTGTTAGAACGAAGGAAAACACCAGTATATACACCGAGGAGCATAATTTTTCGAAAGGCCTCCTGTAGCACAAAACTTGGCAAGGAACCATTTAAATTTTGCTTCATAAGCTGAAAAATTTTGGTGTGTACGCGTACACGTAAATTAGACATAGTTTAATACAAGAACGAACAAATATAGCAAATATAATATGCATAAATAACTAATATATACTTAAATAATACCGAAAAATAAAATGCAAGACTTGGTGCAAAGGGGGGCTGGGCGAAGCCCCTCAGAAACGGTAAATATGTGGAAACAAATGAATGAGCATTGGAAAAAGTTCCGACCATTTGGTAAAATTTGTCCAAAATTTTGGTGTAACGTTACACAGTCGCCAAAATTTTTTGCTATTTTCCAGAAAAAAGTGTGTAATTACACGCGTTTTTGAGCAAAAAAAAACACTGGAACACACGCGTTTTAATTTGCCAAATTTGCATAATATATTTGTGCTAACACAAGAGGCTGCTATTTTGATTTCTATGCTACCCCAGGCGGCGCCGCTTCCCCCACTCCCTTACACATATCTCCTAAGTGCGTGGCCTTTCTTTAATTATTGCTCTACAGCGGAAAAAATGCAAGAAACTAGTACCAAAAATGCCCTAGACGGGCATGGGTTCCGGGTATAATAGGGAAAGAAGGCTGAAGCGGAAAAATGTCAATAGATTCGTGCAGATTCATGTCTAGCCAGTGCCTAAAATGATTGAAACCAGCTTTTTGGTGCAGAATAGGGAATCTAGCCAGCGCTTAAAATGATTGAAACCAGCTTTTTGGTGCCGAATAGGGAATCTAGTCAGCGTCTAAAATGATGGAAATCTGCGTCTGGGGTAGAATAGGCGCCTCTCTCCATCCACCCTATTCGCGTGAACTTGAATAATTCTCGTGGAATGAACTCAGCAAATAATCACTTGACATTTCCGTGTATGTACGCGCGCGCGTGTGTGTGTGTGTGTGTGTGTGTGTGTGTGTGTGTGTGTGTGTGTGTGTGTGTGTGTGTGTGTGTGTGTGTGTGTGTGTGTGTGTGTGTGTGTGTGTGTGTGTGTGTGTGTGGGGCGGGCGGGTTAGTGTGCATCAGCAGTTCCTCGTGGAGTGTGAAACATCAGTTTGCTTTATCTGAAGGGATGATGCGTTATCACAAACAATGTCAGGAATCAACAGTCCTTCACACATTTGCGTACAGCTGAATGTATGAAATACGCATTATGCTAACCTTAGTATGTACTGAAGATGTGAGCAATTGAGGTTGAATAAAAGTTATCATGTTGCAGTCTACGAACGTGCACGTGTACTACACTGTCGTGGTGGAGAATTGATTGATTAGTACAGCTCTTTGTGCGGAATGACCTATGTGGTCTTGAATATTGATTTTATCACCTCGGCTGATAATTTATCGCGTAAGCCATCTCATACCAATGTACATATTATATTCACGCCATTGTGATTAAGTATATATCTGAGCACTTCACGCGAATAGGGTGGATGGAGAGAGGCGCCTATTTTACCCCAGACGCTGTTTTCCATCATTTTAGGCGCTGACTAGATTCCCTATTCGGCACCAAAAAGCTGGTTTCAATCATTTTAAGCGCTGGCTAGATTCCCTATTCTGCACCAAAAAGCTGGTTTCAATAATTTTAGGCGCTGAATGATTAGATTCCCTATTCTGCACGAATCTGTTGGCATTTTTCCGCTTCAGTCTTCTTTCCCTATTCTACCCGGAACCCATGCCCGTCTAGGGCATTTTTGGTACTAGTAAAATTAAACTTTTCGTTTTATCAAAAGGTTTTGTTATAAAATAACCGTTTTTAGTTGCAATTTCTATATTCAATAACCCAAATGGGAGGAAAACCCCACCCCTCACAGGTCTCAAAAATTGTCGTAGCGCTATTCTGACACTTCTTTTTAGCTAGTAAACATCAAAAAACCCGATCTATGTACCTTTTTGAGATTTCATGTGCCATTGAAAATGCAGCATCAAACGGACAGGTTTCATAAGGAAAACACGTTGCAACCGCTTAATATATGAGCCTGTCCTACAACGAGGCTCATATTGGCGTCACAGTGCAGCCTCATTAATTAATTAATTAACGAACCTCAGCTTCAGTCTCATTAAATAAAAAGAATACACACAACATGTTTACATTGTGGCCTGGAAGAAATGGAAGGAAGGAAGGAAGTGAATAACGACTGCTCAAGTTGAACTGTACATGCAAGCTGATGTTTCCAGAAATACTATGGTACATCTAATATTTCCTAATAATGCTTTCCCTACTTGGCTCTGAGTCTGATGTCTTAAGTGACACGCTGTATGAAGGACAATTTTGTAATGAAAAGCTTTATATATGTGCTATTTATATGAACTTATATATATGCTATTTATATAAGGGTCAAATGTCGACGAATTATATTATGACATACGCCAATATGAGCCTCGTTGTAGGACAGGCTAATGTTAAGCGATTGCAACTTGTTTTTCTCAATTTACAACCCACTCAACTCCACTCATGCATTTTACAGGCTGGTTTCCGTGTTTGTACAACCTGCCTGCAGGGTATTTTTTAGGGATTTTTTTCCGGGGGGGGGCTTCCCGGGGGGCCCGCGGTCCCGGGGGGGATTTTTTGTAAAAATGAGCCAAAAAATGGTATTTTTGGCGTATTTTGCATGGTGAAACGCAAAAAGTACTCAAAAATGCCAGGATTTAAGCTAAAAATAGCTATTTTTTCGAAAAAATCTCCGGCGAAGCCTGAAAATTTTTGAAAATCGGCCTATTTTTGGCAAAAATTTGGGCCTCCAATTTCCAAAAATACAGGGGGAGGGAAGCAAAAATCCCGGGAGGGGGCGATTTCGGGGGGGGGGGCGCCCCCCCTGTAAAAAATACCCAGGCCTGAAAGTACTCATAATATGTATTTTACATGCGACGAAGGAGCATTTTCGGTTCTTGTATAGGTATATTATATACTACTCGGACTCGCTACAACTATGCCGAAGAAGAAAACTGATGCCCACGTTGCAAGTGGTTGTGATGATGTTGGAAGGAGCTCTGCCAATAATTCGCAACCATACCGTTTGCGTCCTCGCAAGGCACTTTCCACAAACACAAAATCTCATGCCGGAGACATAGACAATTTTAGTGAACACAGCTTGTTGGATGAGTGTGACGATTACAGTGAAAGCTTGTACTCTAATCATAAAGCCAAGCTGGATCAGCCTCGTCCCAAGTTACCCAGAGCTTCCATAAAATCGAACGAAAATCGAAAATCACGAAAATACAAAGACAAACATTCTAAAAGTTGTGATGGTCAGCAATCTGGACCCTTGAATACTGCAGCTCTTGCTACGACCGGGCGTGATTCTGACAATTTTCTTAAACGTAAACCTGTTGTCAAACCCAAAACTGTGCTCTTTACGGAAAACAGTTGTACGGAATCAGAAATTGCTGGAAACCAGTCTTTCTCAGAAGATGAGGAGTCGTGGTTGGATGTTGAAGGTATATAATTCTATCATGTATGTGCAAACCTGGCTTATTTTGGGCCAAAATTTATGGGGGGGGGGGGGCTCGCCCAACATGGAGGCATGTGTTTCAAAATTTTTTCGAATTTTCACGCCTTTTGTTTTAAAACCTGTATCGCTAAAAATGGCTAGTTGTAGGTATTTTTTACGATAGCGAAAGCGAAAGTAGCGATAATTTCGTTCAAAATCCGGGAAAGCCGGAAAAAATGTTTAGGGTAAAGAATGGTAGGGCTATAATATTATATAGGGTGGGGAGGTGGGAAGTTATGGGGGCACATCGAATGAGAAGAGGAGCTCGCCGAATGGGGGGCAGAAAAACTAACCCATCTAGCATTAATTTATGCTATTGTCGTTCGTGATCATTAAAATTTTTGCGCAGGACCGGTAATGGGTACATGTACCTATCTATGCATAAATATACGTATATAAGTATAGCGCCGGCTGGAAAAAACCCAAATTTTCGAATTTTGGCTGTAACTTTTTTTATTAAGCGACAAATCGAAAATCTAACGATAACTACCATGAGGCCTTGCGAAGAGCTTCAAAATGAGCCATAAAAAGTCTCTCTAGCACTTACGGTTGGTGAGAAATTTTCGACCAAGCCGATTGGAAAAACCCATGGGCGGGAACAAACCCGAGCCGAAATTTTTGCTGGAAGCATGCCAGAACAGTTTTGACTATACCATTCGAAAGAGCGGGTCATTTTTGCATCTGAATCTGAATCTACATCTGAATCAAAAAATATCAATATTTTTGCAAAAATTCATGTCAAATTGACTTTTGAAAATTTCGTATGTTTAACACGTAAACATAGGCAAATTTTGGAAAATTTTGAATGCTTATTTTCTGCAGTTTAAGCATCCTATCACATAGAAAACGTGTTTTTATTGCATTTAAAGTCAAACCAGACCTAATTTAGTGCAAAAATAGCTATTTTCGACGAAATTTGAAAATTTGGCTTGAAATGGCACCATCTCAGATTTTGGCCACCTGGACCACACATAGAAGGTCGAACCTAGGTAAAATCTATATCAAATTAATCAGGAGGCTCTACTGAGCTAAGAAATGCATGAATTTTTTCTTTGCTGCTAATGGTTAGAAAAATATTTCATTTTGAAATTTGGGTTTTTTTCCGTACATGGGCTTTTTTCCCCGCCGAGTCTAGGTCACCTCCAGGTCGCACCACAGGTACTAGAGCCAAATTGCATACACCATCGTGAAGTTCGAGACATATCCTCTGTGAAACTGTAATCCTTTTGGGCTAGGTCTTTCCATTAGTTCAGGGTGACCTCCCAAAGTTGACCCTGCCTGACCCCCATGTTGGGACCAAAAATTCCAAAATTTTCAAAGTCCCAAAAAATTTGCTGAGAGGCAGCGAGAGCTACAATAACACACCCTCCAGGGTAGTTTTGGACGCTCTTTAAGATAGGCTATGAAAATCCGATCTAGCTCATATGGGTGGCTCACACTGGCGATGGGTTTTTCCCCGCATACCGGACTGGGTTTTTTCCCGCCGCGCTATATTTGCTTCTGGACATTGTGGAGGAGACTGTGGGTCGTCGCCGATTTTGGACAGAATTTTTACATATTTTCGGTTAACTCTCCAAGACCATGCAGTGGTAGTTGTGAAAAGGTTCATTCGTAGGTTTAGGCTTTAAAACATCTTCTTTTTAGAAATGCCTGTAGAAATTCCGGAATTGGAAGATGCTAGTTTGGATGAACCTTGTACTTCATCGTCATTACGCAGTATTGAAATCTCAGTCAAAGTCCCATCGGGTGTTCAGCGAAAACGGTCTGATATATATATATATATATATATATATATATATATATATAATATATATATATATATACTTGTTTATTTTGCTTATATATAATTATCTTTGGTAGCTCCCTTCACACAATCCTGTGAGTGGCTATGAACAGATACATGACATTCTGTTTATTTATATACATTTTTAGCTTCAATCCAGGCATTTTTAAGAACTTTTTACGTTTCTCCATGCAAAGTATGCCAAAAATATTCATTTTGGGCTCATTTTTGCAAGGAAACCCACGTATATATTTCCCCCTTTGAAAATTTCTCGCCACCCCCTGGAAGCACCCCTCGCTTTAAAAAATCCTCCAAAATACGCTGTATTTACGGATAAATCGTATATGGGCCTAAATTATCTACCATTAGTGTCATTTCCTTATCATTTGGAATATTTGGCAAGACCCTGTTCCTTTTGTATCACAATCGGCAAAATCTTTTCCTGGTTTATAAAGTTGGAAAATAAATTTGGCTGTTCTGGATAATCGTCAAAATTTCTTTCTTGTTTAATGTACGAAATGATCGGAGATTTTTGCCTTTTTAAATTTGGCAGTTTAGGAATACGTATATTCGGATTATTATGTAGGGGTACCCTACATAATATGGGTATAAAGGCGTCTGCGCGGCCCTCTGGAGACAGTGTTGGCCTGGTGCCAGCTAATTAGAGGTCCGGGAGGGATAAAAATGTTACCATCGTAAAGTACTCGAGTAGTACTACAAGAGTATCACCATACTTTTGGTTAAAATTCGGAACTTCGAAATTTTGCACTAGGCGAGAGTTACCGTGCGGTTGTTTTTTTCTCGGTTAATAACGCTTATTGGAAGTGCATTTTCTAGCGAAGTGTTGGAACGATGTGGGCATTTTGGTCCAATGCTACTATGATATGTTGGTAGACAGTATCCCCCCATGCTACCAAACGAAGGCCATTTTGGCACTCGGCCAACTTTGGCTCTGTGCCAAGGCCCCCAAAGTCGGACTTTCGCTATTTTGGCACTTCGGTTGAAATCAACTTTTTTCACAGGCTAGCAGCTAGATCGGTTTGGTTTATATTTTGTTTGAATATTTCGGACTAGTCCCACTTTTACTAGAAATGGTCTAAAAGTCACTAAAAATGGCGTTTTTCGGCCTTGGGGTGGTGCCCATATCATGAGGGTACGCGGAGCGCCCCTCATAATATGAGCTATAAAGGCACTTTGCGGATTAGGGAAACTGTTAATTAGCCATAACTAATTAACGGTAGGGAGTTGAGAGCTAAAGTTTACATTTTTGAAATCACCAGGCCAAGAGCTTTCGAATGATACCAAACTTGTCCGGAAAAAATGAACTTTGAAAAAATCGACTTTTTGATACAAGTTTAAAAGTGGGGTTTTTTCTCTGTATCGACCACTTTTATAGGGCGATTTTTGCGCACACCGATTTTTCAAACGGCCCATAGGAAAAATTTTTCTATACTAATTTTTGATTATCTAGGTTATGGTCCAGATCAAGTTTATGTTTGATTTCCGAATTTCGCTCTGGGTCGATTTTTACAGATGGTCAAAAATGGAAAAATCGACGTTTGGACTTCGAGGTCCCAACACAGAAAATTGTCAAAAAGTCGTCTAAAATAGCATTTTTTGGCCATTTGGTGGTGCGCATATATAGTAAATCGGGGTCGCTGAAAACGATGAGCATACTGCCGAAACCGATGGATGTGACCCTCAGGCCCCATGGCGCCCGTGGTTCCTCGCCCAGGGTCAAAGTTGGGAAAAGTCCGTAAAAACGGCTATTTTCGGCCATTTGGTGGTGCCCATATATAGTAAATCGGGGTCGCTGAACACGATGAGCATACTGCCGAAACCGCCCGAAGTGACCACTGGTCAGCATGGCCCCGTGGCAGCTCGCCCAGGGTCAAAGTTAGGGTCAAAGTATGGAAAAGTCACTAAAACAGCGTTTTTCAGGATTTTGGTTGGGGGAATATATAGTAAATCGACTACGCTCGTTTCAATGAGCTTATTTTCAGAACCGACGGAAGTGACCACTGGTCACTATGGTCTAGGTGGCCTATTGACCAGTGGTCAAACCCCCTAAAACAGCGTTTTTCCAGGTTTTGGTTGGGGGCGTATATAGTAAATCGACTACGCTCGTTTCAATGAGCATATTTTCAGAACCGACGGAAGTGACCACTGGTCACTATGGTCTAGGTGGCCTATTGACCAGTGGTCAAACCCCCTAAAACAGCGTTTTTCCAGGTTTTGGTTGGGGGCATATATAGTAAATCGACTACGCTCGTTTCAATGAGCATATTTTCAGACCCGACGGAAGTGACCACTAGTCACTATGGCCTAGGTGGCCTATTGACCAGTGGTCACCCCCTAAAACAGCGTTTTTCGGGATTTTGGTTGGGGGCATATATAGTAAATCGTCTACGCTAGTTTCAATGAGCATATTTTCAGTCCCGACGGAAGTGACCACTGGTCATTATGGTCTAGGTGGCCTATTGACCGGTGGTCAAACCCCATAAAACAGCGTTTTTCGGGGTTTCTGTTGGGGGCATATATAGTAAATCGACTACGCTCGTTTCAATGAGCATATTTTCAGAACCGACGGAAGTGACCACTGGTCACTATGGTCTAGGTGGCCTATTGACCGGTGGTCAAACCCCATAAAACAGCGTTTTTCGGGGTTTCTGTTGGGGGCATATATAGTAAATCGACTACGCTCGTTTCAATGAGCATATTTTCAGACCCGACGGAAGTGACCACTGGTCATTATGGTCTAGGTGGCCTATTGACCGGTGGTCAAACCCCATAAAACAGCGTTTTTCGGGGTTTGTTGGGGGCATATATAGTAAATCGACTACGCTCGTTTCAATGAGCATATTTTCAGACCCGACGGAAGTGACCACTGGTCATTATGGTCTAGGTGGCCTATTGACCGGTGGTCAAACCCCATAAAACAGCGTTTTTCGGGATTTTGGTTGGGGCATATATAGTAAATCGTCTACGCTCGTTTCAATGAGCATATTTTCAGAACCGACGGAAGTGACCACTGGTCACTATGGTCTAGGTGGCCTATTGACCAGTGGTCAAACCCCCTAAAACAGCGTTTTTCCAGGTTTTGGTTGGGGCATATATAGTAAATCGTCTACGCTCGTTTCAATGAGCATATTTTCAGAACCGACGGAAGTGACCACTGGTCACTATGGTCTAGGTGGCCTATTGACCAGTGGTCAAACCCCCTAAAACAGCGTTTTTCCAGGTTTTGGTTGGGGGCGTATATAGTCAATCGGGAAAAAAACGCCATTTTTTCAAACTTTTCGACGTGTAGAACTCATTTTTTGGAATTATGGCAAAATTATTGTAGTTTGAAGAATGGCAACCCCTACGGATTATTTTCATGTATTAATGACTTCTCTGGACAGTAGCAATAGAGAGCACTATGTGATTTATTTCCTGGGGAAAAAGCCAAAATCGGGAAAAAAAGCCACTCATCGGGAAAAAAAGCCACTTTGGTCGAAGCACATCCTGAAGGCGTAGACCAATTCTGAGTGTTCCAACGTGTTCAGCGTCGCTTATTTACCCTAGATTTGTTGTTTACCGAGGCAAATTGCCTTCGTAAAGCATTAAATAGAACTTTTTAGTTTGCAGCATAAACTGGCTAGGTTTCATCAAATATAACGTAAACATACAAATTTTTTAAAAACTTGCTAAAACGAAGGCTAACCACAAAATAGTGTTTTCCAATGAATTCGTAATGCTCTTTTTGGCCGAATGTGCCAGTTTCAGGATGAAATGTGGAGTGTAGCGGTCAAAACGACTGAAGTGACATATTAGTCCAAAAGTTGCTCATTTCAGGGACTGTCCACCTACAAATGGTATTGCTTTGTAAAACTTGAATTGCTGATCATTTTCAACATAGTTATCATGCCAGAAATGAAGAAAAACTGCTCACTATGGGTCTCGCAATCGACTGGCTTTTTTTCCCGATGGGTCAAAATCATCGGGAAAAAAAGCCACACCTGCCCAGAGACAACGTGACACCTTGAACAGTTTGCAATAGTATGAGGACAAAGCCAGACATGTTCTCTCTTGATTGTAATAGAAATTATTCAGATAGCGCTATTGACACTAAAGTTATGAATTTTTGAAACATTACCGTTTTCCCGCCTTTTCAGGAACAAAATTTTCCAAAAAATGTCGACCCCGCTGTTGACTATAGAGGAGAGATAGAAAGCTAAAAATCGGCTTGTGGGCTTATATTGAGGTCGCCATTCTACATGCCAAATATTACTGCAATAGCTTCATCCGTTAGGCCACAGCGATCGTGGCTTTTTTTCCCGAAATTTTAACGTGGCTTTTTTTTCCCGATTGACTATATAGTAAATCGACTACGCTCGTTTCAATGAGCATATTTTCAGAACCGACGGAAGTGACCACTGGTCACTATGGTCTAGGTGGCCTATTGACCAGTGGTCAAACCCCCTAAAACAGCGTTTTTCCAGGTTTTGGTTGGGGCATATATAGTAAATCGTCTACGCTCGTTTCAATGAGCATATTTTCAGAACCGACGGAAGTGACCACTGGTCACTATGGTCTAGGTGGCCTATTGACCAGTGGTCAAACCCCCTAAAACAGCGTTTTTCCAGGTTTTGGTTGGGGGCGTATATAGTAAATCGACTACGCTCGTTTCAATGAGCATATTTTCAGAACCGACGGAAGTGACCACTGATCACTATGGTCTAGGTGGCCTATTGACCAGTGGTCAAACCCCCGAAGACAGTGGTCATTGTTTGGAATAGAGAATCTTCTGGGAGTAATAAATTGCAGACTACTTCTGCCTAAGAGCAGCGCTCCCAAAAATTGGAAGAAGGACAACTAGGAAAAATGCTCCTTGCAGTCGCATGTAAAATGCAATATGAGCTATGATGGTCAACATTTAAATATGTCAAGGACAAGATTTAAAACGTCTAATATGAGCCAGCATCTAAATCGGTAAAGGACAAGCTGTAACTGGCTAATATGAGCCGCCACGTTTCTCTTGGGCTCATATTGACGCGAGGATACTAAGTTGAGTTAACTATTTTTCACTTCAAATTCGCATGTACACGTAATTGTCATGACATATATACGTCTGGTCTTGATACAATAAGTAAAGTCAAGTGGGTAAGCACACATCAAAGTTTTACACATCAGCTGTGTATTTTATTGTATAAGTGCTGTGTACAGTAAGCCGGTACTGAAGACTTGAAGAATACCGGTTTACTGGAGCTTTATGCATTTGTATCTAGTTTGCAGTGTGTGTCTATGATTTAGAAAACTGGTATATACCAAATGTATATGCCACTTAATTCAACTTTAAAGGGGAGAACTTTAGCTGCTTAAAGTGTTCACATATATACCTTAAATACGGTGTTTGAGCTAGTGAAATTAGATTCAGACAGGATACCTATAACCAAACATTATATGAAGCTAATGACATTACGCAAGACGGTGAGGATTTTTTCAGACTTGGGATTGGGAATAAAAGTAAAGAGTCTGTAGGCAAGATGGTAAGTGGTCGTCGTGATGTCAAGCCGTTGAAACCACGGCAGCGAGCGTCAATATGAGCCCAAGAGAAACGTGGCGGCTCATATTAGCCAGTTACAGCTTGTCCTTTACCGATTTAGATGCTGGCTCATATTAGACGTTTTAAATCTTGTCCTTGACATATTTAAATGTTGACCATCATAGCTCATATTGCATTTTACATGCGACTGCAAGGAGCATTTTTCCTACTTGTATAGTAAATTAAAGAACCACAAAACAAAACAAAGATTAATGTGGACTATATTAATAAAATTATGCTAGTAAAATTGTAGACTGTTGTGATATAGAAATAAGCAGTGCAAGAGCATTGTGCCAGATTACATATAAGTGCATCATTTTCATATACGGACCGCCTTGTTATGCCCGACTGACCTGATTGTGGGTCGTAAATGTAATTGTAAATCGGGGTCGCTGAAAACGATGAGCATACTGCCGATACCGCCCGAAGTGACCACTGGTCAGCATGGCTCCCGTGGCAGCTCGCCCAGGGTCAAAGTAGGGAAAACTCACTATAAACAGCATTTTTCGGGGTTTTAGTTGGGGGCACATATAGTAAATCGACTACGCTCGTTTCAATGAACATATTGCCGAAATCGAGGGAAGTGACCAGTGGTCACTACGGTCTATGAGGCCTATTGACCAGTGGTCAAACCCCTTAAAACAGCGTTTTTCAGCGTTTTGGTTGGGGGCATATATAGTAAATCGACTACGCTCGTTTAATTGGGCATATTGCCGAAATCGAGGGAAGTGACCAGTGGTCACTACGGTCTATGAGGCCTATTGACCAGTGGTCAAACCCCTTTAAACAGCGTTTTCGGCGTTTTGGTTGGGGGCATATATAGTAAATCGACTACGCTCGTTTCATTGGGCATATTGCCGAAATCGAGGGAAGTGACCAGTGGTCACTACGTTCTATGAGGCCTATTGACCACTGGTCAAACCCCTAAAACAGCGTTTTTCGGCCCTCTGGCGGTACCCATACAGTAAATCCGTGTCGCTGAACACGATGAGCATACTGTCGAAGTCTTTGGCGAGGCGAAAAAGTTTTCTCCTTATACCACCCACAAACAGAGGTTGCAGCAGCCAAAGCTTGGGGCGGAGGTGAGATTTCAGTGGTACTATACTGTTCAAGCTCCTTGTATCCATTGCCGCATTGCTGGAAAGGGATCCTTTAAAATGACAGAAGGACAAGTAATAAAAATGCTCCTCTGGAGCATGAAAAAGTAATATGGGTGATGGTGAGGTTGTAAAATCAACAGAGGACTAGTCTAAAAAATGCTTGGGGGCTAGGTTCAAAAAAGAAGAGGACTAGGTTGTGGGCGAATTAATATGGGCACAGCTTCGCCGAGCAACCCATATTCGCGGGCTTTCACGCTTCGCCATGGCGATTGTCATATACAAAGCCATTATTGTCAGTCAATATATAATAACAATTCCAGCAGTTAAACAATCGCTGCAAGTGGCTTGCTTATATATATATGTAAACTATATAGTAATTTGGTTCTGCTGGACTACGGCAAGCAACTAGAAAGAACCAAGGCTATGATTGTAACGCTAACGGTTCAATAGAAATAGAAGATCGTCGGAGAGAGTCCTGAAATTATGGTTGAAAATTGAAATATAGACTTTTCTTATAAATGGTTAAAATGCACAGTAAATATTAAGAGTTTATCGAAAGAAATGTTTGCTTCCACTAAAACTCGTTTATCATAGTTGTATATTATTTATGCACCGTAACTAAAACTGAACACTGGTATATATATACGTATATACATATGTAATACGTATGTATATAACTTTTTCAGTCCGCGAATATGGGTTGCTCGGCGAAGCTGTGCCCATATTAATTCGCCCACAACCTAGTCCTCTTCTTTTTTTGAACCTAGCCCCCATATTAAGCATTTTTTAGACTAGTCCTCCGTTGATTTTACAACCTCACCATCACCCATATTACTTTTTCATGCTCCAGAGGAGCATTTTTATTACTTGTATTACATAGTATAACATTCCTTGTGTTCCCTCTGTTGGCTTCCTTGATGTTAATAGACTTTCGGCATGCTTTATTTCAGTGCAGCTGAACTGCTGGATGGTGAATCTCGATTAAAGCGCGCGATTGTAAAAGCGGCTCGCCAATCCCAGGAGGACATGCATAAAGTATGAGTAGTTTTAAGGATTATTTTGTCTGGAAAGGGAAATTTTTGAAATTCCTTGGGGCTGCATCCATTTTGTCAGAAATTAATAGCTGAAGAAGCCCTTTTGTATTTTGCCTAGAATCTTTGATGCCAGAAATTTTATGTTTCCACTCGAGACCGAGAACGAGACCGAGACCGAGGCTGGCCAAGTCTCGGCTTTAGGGCTAGACCGAGACAATTTTTTGCAACGGATGAAAGCTCTGCCTTTTTGTTTTATGAATCGTAGCGAATTTGCAATTTTTTGCCTAAAGCAGAGTTTTAGAACAGAATCATGTATAGTAAAGGTTCGAAAAAATACGATTTGGCAACTTTTAGGATAACTTTTTATAGGATTGCCGCAGATTGCCCAGTTTTAGGGACTTTAACACGTATATAAACGGGGGCGCACCCAGAATTTTGAAATTGGGGAGGGTCGAGCCGGAAAAAAGTTTTTGCTTTCGCCTGACACGTTTAAGCATGGGGGGGGGGGGGGGTGACGGCGGCAAAGTTTTCAACAAAGAGTTCATTTCTGGGAGCAACAAAAATGACGAGATTTGGGACTTGTCGCCAGCTCCGACGCTCACTGACTTAAATTTCCCCTTGTCTCTGACCGTGATGTGGCTTTTTTGTTTACACAAGCCACCTTTACTACATAAAATGTCATATTACAGTCACGGACAATAAGTCATTGGAGTCAGTGATGGGCCGGGGCATTTTTAGTGACGTACTCTAAGTTCTGCAACCCAGGAGGCCGTCAGTGCATGCTACAGCTATAAATACCGCTAAAAACGTGAAAACTCGACACCTGATCGATTTCTAGCAGCAAAATAAGAATTTTTGGGTGTATAATTTTTATTTCTGACCCTAGTGCCCAGCGGGTCCGAAAAAAATACACCCGCTGCTGCGAAACTGTGCGGCGCAGGGGCGCCCAAATCTATTGCCAATAACTTTTTCGGACCCGGCCGGTGTATTTTTTCGAACCTTCACTATAATATTTGCATAGCTAGAATGCCCTTTGTTAAGTTTATAGCTATTTAAAACGACGCATCGTTTTATAGAAACTGGATGAAATAAGACATGTTCTCGCATTAATATTAGCGTCCCACGTTTACGTAAGTAGTATTAATAGTAGAGTTTAATTCAAGAGGCATAAAAGAAAGAAAACACTAAGAAAAGTTGGCTGCATTCAGTAAATTTTACTATTTTAATGCTATTGACGTATTGCTGTTTTTGTGTTTTAGACTCATCTTCTATGCCATTTGGCTCATTTGTTATTTCTGTCTCAATTTGTTTGCAACAGTGACATCTTACAGGCACAGTTGCTTTCCATTCTACCCTCTGGCTATCATAGTCTGATTAGTCGGTCGATTAGCAAGTCTAGCTTAGATGTCGAACGAATTGATCTAACATCGCTGGCTCGCCTTCTTCGTTGGTTTCGTTCCGCTTTTCCGCTTCGAGCATCTGAGGCTTTTGAAGGAGATTTTATACCAGAAGATTCTTGGGTACATTATGTATTTGTTAGCCCCTGAGTAGGTTGGAAGACTGAAGTTAAACAGTGCCGCCAGGATGTAGGTTTTCCTTACACTCACCTGTGTTAATGCTATCAATTTAATCTGTTCTTTTAAAATTTATTTACTTTTTGTGTAATTTTAATTTATGTTTCCCAACTATTTCCACTGGCAGTATGGTCACCTTTTAAACGTGCTCTAATGCGTATGTTACGGTTATTTCTAATTCAAGAGAGAACCCTTTAGTCTATCAATTGAGGGGACCCAACCGATGAGAGGACACAAAAGGGGGGGAGTAGAGGTCTAAAATTGCGAAAATTTTTGTCGAATTACCTTTTTTGTATGTAGACTGCTTTGACACTGCCAAAAAGAAGAGTGGAAATTCACTGTAAGTACGAAAGTTGTAAGAGTCCTGCGAGGCCTGAAAAAGTTTGAAATTATGATCAGGCACCCTGCTTCCACTACAGTAATCTCAGAGTTCACGGAGTTTATGTATACTGTCAATGAATCAGACCTATCATACGTTTGGCACATTTTGTGTGCGTGCCAGGTCTGAACAGGTTTGGATTAGTTTTAGGAAGACGCAATGCAGCGTTGTTTATCGGAAAAACGATGTGGCAGTCATAAAGAGATGGCCATATTATGCGTTTCTCTGCTGCGCCTTTTAAGGTTGGATGCTCGCCTTGTCGCCTCGCTGGAACCAATCCCTCTGAAAGTATCCTCTTCTACCTTAGACTTGAGCGTGAACGGAAGCGATTTGACTGCAAAACAAAAGTCTGACGAGCCACCGCAAAAAAGCAGAGTATGTAATGTATCTTTATATCAGCAGTGTATAAAATACTTTTGATTTGATTTCGACGCGATAACGGATTTATTTTCGCGTTATTATATATATATCCTACCCACTACACCCTAGTAATAAGTTTATTAAATCAACACCATACTTTAACTTCTTTACCCTACCAAAACCAAAGCTGAACATTCAAATCTAAATCAATAATATCTTATCCAATCAATATATATATATATATATATATATATATATTATTATTATTATTATTATTATTATTATTATTATTATTATTATTATTATATAATTATATACTCTTAACGTTTGTTGATACACTTTTAGTTCTTTGAAAAGCATGCTTATGCGAAAGCGCTTCAGCTGTCTATTGTCTTCTTTTCTCATTACCTGAGATTTATTAGTTTGCGTAAAGAGTGGAATTGTTTCTTTACATAAATTGAGTATATTATTTACAGATAAAACAGAAAAGTCCAAGCAAGAAGGTGTCTGTGAAAAGTTCTCCATCATCATCTGGTAAAATCAGTTCCTGTATAAATTATTGGGCTGAAGTATTCCTTTCTCTGGAAGGTCGGTGGATCTCCATTGGCATGGATGATAAAGATTCAGCCAACGATCATTTGGACGATCCGTCTGCTATTGAGCGTTACTGTGGCCAGCCTATTAGCTACCTTATTGCTGTGGATAATGGTATGGGCTGTGTTTAAAAGTGAATCTAATGATTATTTTGACGAGTCCCGTGTAAATCTCAAGATCTATACTGCTCTATTCTTGAAAGTACTACTTTTTGTCGAACGAGGATGTCAGGCTTTTTGTACTCAAGGGAATTGCATTTATGTGCTTATGTATACAAATCATTTGTGACGTTTGGCTGAGTTTCTGGGAATCTAGCTGCAGTAGAGCAGCTACTCTTTTCTTTAGATTGATACCCTGACTTTCAAATATTGTTTTATACTGAATTTATAGCTTAGTTCACGTGTAAAATCCTCTTTGTACTTTAGTGCTGTTAGTCTTTTCGCTTAAATAGTGGAGCTTACACATAGGCGAATACAAAAATGCATAAGAGAAAGTTTCTCCAGTTTAGATGTCAAGAATTCAAGTCTGTTCTAGGAAAAAATTACATATGAAACAATAGATTTGGCTTGGCTGCCCCGTCCCTTAGATTATAGTCGTTATTAGCCGTAACTCCTACGCTTTTCATTTTCGGAGTAGGGTTATTACATTTGTATGACTAAACAAATAGAGCCTTTAAGTGTTCTGTTAACGGAGTGGCCGAACTTAAAATTTATAGGTTTTTGTATGTTTTAGCCAAAGCTCTGCGGGAGGTCACGTATCGTTATCATCTGCCTTCCCGCAACAGCGCTACACATGGTCGTCTACGAATTGAGGAGGCCTGGCTGCGAGAGACGCTGCGCCCGTTTGCCTCTAAAAACTTTCGTCGCTCCCGAGAAGAGGATTTTGAACTGCATCAGCGTCTCTGGGATCAGCCGTTGCCAACCACACTTGCCGACTATAAAGGCCATCCGCTGTACGTTCTAAAGCGGGATATTCGTAAATACGAGGCCCTGTATCCGGCGGATGTCAAACCGGTCGGTCAGTTTCGTGGTGAGCCTGTATATCCAAGATCTGCCCTTCACACTCTGCACGGGGTGGAGTTTTGGCTGAAAGAGGCCAGAGTTGTCCGCGTGAACGAAGAACCCTATAAGGTGGTTGAGGGCCGATCCAAACCCTCTCGTGCCAGCGATTCAACTCCGCAAATCCATATTAATGCTGCATCTTCGTCCGTTTCCCCGCCAGCTCCACCATTGGTAACTAAGAAACCTCTTCCGTTGTATGGATTTTGGCAAACGGAGCCCTACATGGCCCCACCTGCGACCGATGGAAAAGTACGATTATTTTTTGTTTGTGAGCGCTAATTTCGTTCCAGGCTGAATGAATACAACTATGGTGGCTACAGTCTCCGTTACCGTGCTTAATTCTTAAATTTGTTAATATTTTTGGAATCGGGACCGATTTCAATACTCTTCAGCTACAGTCGTAATATTAATCTAATCAATGTTTTCTTTAAATAAAGGGAACGAATATACGGCCTTTTCGTGAAAGAGTAGAGTCTAGTTAAAATGTACTTTAACATTACTAAACATTAACTTTCCTTCTTTAGCTTTTTCATGAAAAGGATTGAATTGAATTATATTAAACGTTTATGTTTAATGCTTTCGCGAGAAGTTCTTGATAGACCTGTGCCGACAACCCCTTCTCCGTTCTGCGGCTGTATAAATCATTATTAGATGGAGGTTACACTATTGAGGTTGTAATCGGGGTGCGACGACTGGCAGTCAAGCGGACATAGATATCCGTAGAGACATGATGCGTTATTTACCGATGCCCTATGTTGTGTATTTTTGCTGCTTTTGGAGGAGCAAATGAACCTTAAATTATTAATGATGTCTTTTTTGCTCTTTTGCATTGATTTACTTTTCTTTTTTCTATTTGCTGTTTAGGTGCCACGAAATGAGTATGGTAATGTATATTTGTTCAAACCGTGTATGTTGCCTCCGGGCACCGTTCATCTGCCCATTCCTGGCCTACTGCGCGTGGCCAAGAAGCTGGACATAGACTGTGCTCCTGCCATTATAGGATGGGAATTTGCTGGGTTTGGCAGTCATCCTGTCTTTGATGGTTTTGTCGTTTGTCAAGAACACCGGGAAGTGTTACTAGATGCCTGGGATCGTGAACAGTCTATACTTGCGGAAAAGGAGGGTCAGAAACGTCAGCAGAGAGTGTTGGAACGTTGGCGAAAATTTGCCCGTGGTTTGTTGCTGAAGGAAAGAGTTCGTTCAAAGTTCAATCTGAATAGGCCGACATCGGAATTTGCCTTTGGCACTGACACTCCTGTGTCTTCTAGTTCGTCAACGTCTTCCGGTGGTACTTCATCCTCCTTTTGGCCCGCGAACAAACATTCGCTTGAATTAAAGCCTTTGGAGAAGTCATGATTTAAGAAATATTGATTTTAGTTGAAACTGACCGTATTCAAATTTTGTATGATTGCTTTATTTTTACGGTTTTTGTTTATTTTTACTTTAGTAAAGCCAAGAATACATAATGTAGAGTGTGACAACGGGCAAGTTCTCTGTTATCAGCTGCAGGTACATGCTCTGCACGCTGACGGCTGACTTCCACCACAACTGTGTACTCAGTACACGTTTCTACGCTCACTCGCCTTATCTTTACGTGCTAAAACTCGAAAGCACAACGCCTGCGTGCGTCTAATTTGTGTCTGCTTCGAGCTTTAGAACGCAATAGCTTTCGAATTCCTTAGAAGTGATCTTGCACGTTTGTGGTGGTGGTCAGCCGTTATCGTGCAGAGCATGTAGAGCAGCTGATAACAGATAACCTGCCAGCTGTCACACTCATTTTGTATATGTACTCTTTACTCTTGGTTAAGCTTAGAAAGAGTAAAGTGAGAATTAAGAAGGATTGGAATAGGAAGAGTTGATAGAGTACAGTAGAAGAAGTAGCAGAGTATGTATACTTTAGATAGTAGTATAGTACACTTAGGGAGTACAGTAGTTTCAGCTACCCAATCAGATCCCTTAGATTACCACATAGACATAGGGTGATGGTTATGAATTAGTATCGGTCCAGATTCCTTAGCTACGGACGGAGAGTTAGCGGGTCTTATCTCGATTACCCCCCCACCACTCAAAACCCTCAAAACTTAACCAAATGAGCTAAAATTTGGTATGGGTATGTTTTTGACTACGCTGAGGTCAAATATCGCAAAATTTTTCGATTTCGCGAAATTCGATTTTTTTTTCGATTTCTAAGGGGGGACCAAGCGAAACCGAAAACATTTTTGTCTTCGCTTATGCTGAAAAGATGTATATAGGGGTTTTGGGGGTCGTAGAACAC
Organism: Trissonchulus latispiculum; assembly: GCA_030248195.1. Taxonomy (NCBI): domain Eukaryota; kingdom Metazoa; phylum Nematoda; class Enoplea; order Enoplida; family Ironidae; genus Trissonchulus; species Trissonchulus latispiculum. The sequence goes on along the minus strand of JASAND010030162.1, from coordinate 50,164 downwards.
GAATCTGAATTCCGTTTTTCGATTCAGCTTTTCGTTAGCTCAGTATAAGCTAAAGATTTAAGCTTAAGATGTAAGCGGGGGCTCTTAGGGGTTTTGGGGTTGCTTAGTCAAAAACATACCCGTACCAAATTTTAGCGCATTTGGTTAAGTTTTAAGGGTTTTGAGTGGTGGGGGGGTAATCGAGATAAGAACCAAGTTAGCAAACATGAACTATGAACACTCACCGTAGGACACACGGTATATCTTGGACCCGTTTCCAAATCAGCGCTCAACTGTACTTCGATTCGTGGCTTCTGTTGGTACATTGACTAGAAAATTAAATGCAATATAATGAACGACTACTAAAGAAGTCAGTGGGATCTAATCCGTCAAACTTTCACTTCGTAAATTATGGTATACGAAAGTACTTCGACAAATATTCCAGGCAAAGTTTTCATTAAAATTTGTTGCTTTGTAACTGTGAAGGACCTCTTAAACTTGGCTAAGGCGAATCCTTTGTGGATAGGAATCATTTACACCGAATGGAAGCGAAGATGGACCGTCATAGAAAAATTACAAAACGCTGTACAGGTGACGTTTGTCGTATTAATTTCCGCGGTAAAGCAAAACTTGACTGAGGTGAAATATTGAAATTTCCGCAATGGTAACAGGACTAATCAAAACTCCAGAATTAAGTTCTTCCTGGCTTTCCTAGCATATTAGATTTTCTGGAAGGCGAAGACAGTTCTTCAAAAAGAAAGAAAGTCGAGATAAGAACTAACCTCTCTTGCTGCTAACGCTGAAAATTAAATCTTTTGAGCTGAACCGTTGAGCTAAATACGACTGCTGGAATAGCTATAAAGGATCTTGTCAGAATCCTCAGAACTTGATCAAATCAGCTAAAAATTGATATGGGCATGTTTCGACCACGCTTAGTTCATAAGGAAGTTAAAATATTTCGAAATTCTAATTTTTAAATTTTCACCGATTTTGCTGGAAGTGACGTATATGGAGATTTATGGAGTCTTAGAACTGGAACCTAATGTCTATTCTTCAATTCAGTTTAACGTTAGCTCCATATAAGCTTACGTCAGACAGAAAGCTACCGAAAATGGCTTCAGAATTCAACGGCTTAGAAAAATAACGTTTCAGCAGAATCTGAGGCAAATTTCTCAGTTTACTCTTGCCCCCCCCTCATCTCAATGAAATACTAAATGAATAGAAAAAATTGAATTCCGTAAAATCGGAGTTTTGCGAAATTTGAACTCAGTGTGGTCGGAAATACACCCGTATATATACAAACTTTATTTCTTTAAGTTGTTTACTGTGTTTGGTGGAGGGGGAGCTTTCCTGATCGGATCCGCTGAAAACACCTGAAAAGACGAAGGAACTTTTGAAAATTTCTTGATGTTGCGTGCACTTCTGCTTTCAAGGTAAAAGAAGGTCCAAAAGGGGGAAAATACGAATGAAAACCCATAATTGAAAACCTTTTGCTGTACTAGATTTCTTTTGTACCCGAGCCAGACAGCCTGGCAGTGACACGTTTGGGAGGAAATGTATCAACACAATTACTGTATTGTCAGTTATTTTCGCTTTCTGCCATCTAAAAGCATTGGTTATGATTTTAAAGGAATCTTAAGAAAGATATTCTATCCTCGTTTGTATTCAAAAGCATGATTTTAGAAAAACTTAGATAGAATCTCTGGGGATGATCGGAGAAGCGAAAATCGCTTAGATATTTACAGCGAACTTTGGTGCAAAGTCAATGACGGATTGGATGTCCATCAAGAACATCTTTCAACAAAGGTAAGTTAGGCTTAGAACGGTGTTCGGTGTTCCGCAGTGATGTTGGACGGTGTCGTGAAATATTTTCCCCCGGCCCGGTTTGACCACCGAATCAGCCCTCACGATCCCTACATTTTAGAATAACATATCTTCCTCCACAGAGTTGAAAATCAATTTAAAGCATACTGTATGCTGTATCTTTTTGGACATTAAAAACTACAAATCCAAATGGTCCATGTCAAGATAAAAGCTAAAACCAACAGAACCCCCATCAGAAAAAAGGTTCTCAACTTTGTCATGCGTTTGTATCCAGCACTCGGGGATTATATTTTGGTAAAGTGTATATTTGTATTTCAGTCATCAAATTAGCGGCATATAACTGCGGTGTACTGGGTGGGGGAGGGTGTCCTTCTGGCTTCTCTCAGAAATTTAGACTGAAAAATTCGTGGGAATAACATCCAAAGTCCACAATATGGGTATCGATCGAAAGCTTACGACAAGAAGTATATGATCGCAATAGATCTAAGTTCAGGCAAACGCATCCACTTTTCAAAATCCCCGAACTTCCGAACCCTCATGAAAATAAAAGCTCCAAGAAAAACAATTAGTAGATCAGATCGCAACAAAAAGTTACTTTTATCTTGACATGGAACATACAAATTTATTCAACATCTGGGAACAAAAATCAATAAGGGCGTCTGCGCAAATATACAGACCGATCGGCCTGATTCAGATGAACCAGGCCAGCCGACACGCCCAGCTTCAACTTTTTTAATATTTCATAATTATACAAACGGAAGTTTATAAGAAAAAACGAAGGCACTACCGGGTCGAAATTCTTTCGGTGAGTCGGTCCAAAAAGTGACCCAATTCCGAAACTGACTCGATTCTATCACCTTTCGACGATTATTAAATAATAGCCCAACTCCAGTTGATAAGTTACTTTTATTTTATAATTTGCCGTTCAGCTATTCATATTCAACAATTTGGACCTTTGTTCAACCATTTTTATGCAACCGGGCCAAGGCTCAAGTGCTGCCCTGACATCCTTCCTGGAGTCCCCGTGCTGTTTTCATATTCTAATATTCGATACTGAACCTGAAACGTCTGATTTTAGATCACAAGAACGAAGCGTCTTGAGATAGAGAATAGCATGCTTACAGCCATGTTTGAGGCTAACCAGCTATTGTGTTATGGTCTCGACAATTACACCAATATGACAGAAGACGACGACGAAATAGAGTATCGGAAAATGAGTTTCTACGTTCGGTATTTGGACTCTCTCTACGGCGAAGCTCATACAACTTTCCTTCGAGTTTATCTTAACACATAAATATGAGCTGTACTTGTGCGTTTGCTGCTAATAAAATAAAATAAAAATAAAAATTTTCGTGAAAAAGTCATCTGATTGTATCAACATGGTTTGCACTACCTAACTACCTAAGCCTAACAAATAAAACAAACGCTACCATACATTTACTGTACGCGACATTAATATCTACTACAAACATAATGAAATTCGAAATACCAAAGATAATAAATTGAACTGCCAAAACCGCAGTAGTTCACTTTTGGTTTCAAGCTTCAAATTTCCGAGAGTGGTTTTAAACTGCACCTTCTCTGAAGCGTAATTTGATTAGTATTTACTATTTTTCTTAAATTTAAAAATTATCGAGCTGAAAATAGCTATAACAGTTGTGTAATTTTAAAGGGATCTGGAAATTGTCTAAGTTTTATTTTTCTTCATGCAGTCCACAGTATGTTCAGGGAGAGTAAGAGTATATCAAAATTAGCATACAGTCGAATAAACATATACAAATTCTGTTAACAGGGAAACAACTACACAAACAGAATAGCAAAACACACGCATGTAAATATTGAAAGTAAACGACAGAAACAGGTATATATATATATATATATATATATATATATATATATATATATATATATATATATAATAGTGGACCTAGCTACAAGAGCCTTGAAGATTGACAAGGAGTGAACAACAAGGCTAATTACACTCTGACACTCTGAGTCCAACAGCGCACAACGTATCAGGAGAGGGAACGTACCACAGCAAATAGCAACATTACCTCTACTAATCATACTTTAAGAGATTTTAGAGCACATATTGTGAGTTAAAGCAGACAGAGTCTACTATAGACACGTCACAAACACAAAATCGGTAGATCAAAGTAAGCTGTATATAGTTTGTTTGTACACACACCATGCACTTCGACTAGGTTTCCTTTACTACATGTAGCCAACGGTTCGGCTAGTATAGCATCAAACATAAACTAGAAACAATCTGACTGATTTTGTTATGGCCATTGCCGTACAGTATATAGCTTGGATAGGAAAATTGCTAATTTTAAAGACACTCAAACTTTCAGGTCCGCATTCTCTGCACCAAAATCGTCAGAAATAGAAGCTTCTTAGTAGTCGGGTACATATTTACGTTTTTCAAAGGAGCTGCGATACAGACGCAGATGAGCAACTGGGTCCTTATCGTTCTTGTAAATCAAAGAATCAAGACTTTGGCCTTCGTCAGGTATATTTTCAATGCCCTAAACAAACAAGAGACAGATAAACGGATAGCAAGCCAAGCCAAAATCATTACATAAAAGCAACGAAATTCGGAAAATACAGTCAAAAACAAAATACTCATCAGGAAAAAAGCAGCTAAATATCGGATCAGAACTGAAAGACTGAACTGTGAATGAACATAAAAAAATCCCAAAATAAATGCCTGCTAGTTATCATCAGCTCAATTCTCTATTTATTCACAACTTAACCCTTTTTGCTAACTTCCTCCAGTGACTGGCATGGCAACCACGCGAAAGCGAAATTTAATAAGATTAAAAATGTTACCTACTTTAGTGACGTAGTAGTTTCCAGTTAGAAACTGATCACGCTGATACAGACGTTGTTGCCAAATCTCTTCAAAACGTCTTCGGTTATGCTACAATAACAATTATTGGATCAAGTAAACAATCCCCTCGAGCCTAGGTTGCTTACTTGATGCTAACTTTAGCAAAACTTAACCAAATTAACTCAAATTTTGTATGGGTGTTTCCCAACACATCTAATTAGTAATAAAATTTTAAAATATAAAAAATTTGAAATTTTTAAGTTTTCCACGGGGGGACCAAAGAGAAGCAAAAATTTTTTGTCATGAATCTTGCTGAAACACCTAAGCTTAAAGCTAAAGCTAAAGCTGTAAGCTTATACTGAACTAACGAACAGCCTAATCGAAAAACGGACTTCAGATTTGTATTCTACATATGTGTTCTATGCCCCAGAAAACCCCAATATACAATGTTTCAGAAAGATTGATGACAAAAATGTTTTTGGCTCCCCTTGGTCCCCCTTGGACAACTTAAAAATTTAAAATTTTCAAAGTTTTAAAATTTTGTCACCAATATATAATATGATGGGAAGCATCCATACCAATTTGAGTTATATAATTTTGGTAAAGTTTTGAGAAAGGTAAAGCGTTGGGGGGAGATAGTTTACTTGATCCCAATTGATGCTTATTAAAACTACCAAAACTAGTTCAATTCAATGTTATCACTATGGAAGTATGAGTTTTAGTGAACATAGGTTTAACACTACCACATGAACACACACACATTTGGTATATTAAAAATGTTGCCAATATACGTATACTGCTCAGAAATAGTCCCCCCACCCCAACAGCCACAACACAACTCAAATCATTCTCAAATACAAATATTTTCACTCAGAAATTAAATACCTTCAAATAAGTTGCACTTTCGACTGCTAGAAATTAATTATGAAACAACTAAATTCATTGTTGTTCGCTTTCCTAGAGCACAAGGGTAGGCCTGTATCTGTTTCATAATCGTATACAAATATTTCCCCGTACATGTAACGTATATACATCACTATAATTTCAAATCAGCAAATCTAATTTATATAATACCCTTCCAGTGTCCACCCAGTTCATGGCATAAGGTATCAGGGTATACGGCAGAAGGGCAAACAAAGTGGTCAGACCCAATGATGGCAGAATTTCATACCACATTGCGATCTACACTAAAATAAGTTGTTAAAGAAATACTAATTCGATGTCATACACAGATTCCAAAAACCAGGGGTTGTTGGCCTCTCCATTGTAATTTTGCGGCCACATTGACAACAGCTGAGCAAACAAGCAAATATACACTGGGCTTTGTCTGCCAGGGCTTTTTAGTGGGGGGAGGCGCCCCCTCTTTTTGGATCCCCACCCACTCGACCCCTCCCACTGACGGATCCAGCATTTGGTGATGGGGGCAGGGTATTTCTAGGGATGTTTTCAGGGGGGGCCGGGCCCGGGGGAGGGGAATTTTTTGGGGGGGAGACGTTTTGCAAAAATCAGCTAAAATTGGTATTTTTTCGCGTAGTTTACACGTAGAAAGGCAAAAAGTTCTCAAAGATGCCAGCATTTAAGCTAAAAAGTCATTTTTACAAAAAATCTCCGGCGAAACCGGAAAATTTTTTAAAATTTGCCTATTTTTGGCAAACATTTGGGGCCCCCCAAAAAATCCCGGGGGGGGGAAGTAAAAATCCGGGGGTGGGAAAGCAAAAATCCCTGGGGGATTTCGGGGAGGAAGGCATTTTGGGGGGGAGGGGAAGGTCAATTTCGGGGCCCCCTAACAAATACCATGGGGGGAGGCGGTAAAATTTTTTCACCAGGGGTGCTGGGAGGGGCGGAGCTCGAAGGAATTTTTTGGTTTTGCAATAAAATTGGCATTCAGATCTCTTAATCCTTTTCACTTTGAAGAACTGAACAATATTGTAAAATACTACACATTTTTAGGCAAAAATAGTAATTTTCTCCGAAAAATCGGTTGCAATTCAAGCTTTTTCTTCATAATTGCAATAAATATGCCGTTAAAATTTAGAAAATTGGCACCGAAGGCGCAAAATTTTGTTGTTTTTGCCCTTTTTCCTCCTTGATTTTTCCTACCTTCGAATCGCGACGGAGGGGGGGCGGCCCCTCCAAATCCGCCTCTGGCCCTACCCCCATTGTTTGGGCTTCCCTCCACTCACTGTAGGTGCACAGATAATGCCAAATCTTCAGGATTTTTGGTCAAAATTTTAATTTAAAAAATATATATATAAAAAGCCCAGTCTGCTAGGGAGGGCAGACCCCTCAAAGAAACAATTCCCTATTCCTGTTTCCCTCCGAAAAACTTGATGCTGAGTTGATGTGACTATTGCACTACATTTTCTCTTGTAAAATTGATTCGAAGGCTAAACTCACAAAAATTACAAGCTCAGCACAATTTACAGGTGAGGCGCGCGGCTACCACAGCTTACGCCGAAAGGTTTGCACCAGTGAAGTGCCCCCTTGAAGTTTACGAATGGTTTCCCCGGGGGATTGCAATTAGAATTGTAATCGTAGTATTAGCTAAACTCTAGCTTATAGTTTCCAAATAGGTAGTAAAACGCAGCTCAATGAAAATACAATATGACTAATAAGCTAAAAATGTGAGGATGCCCCACCCCAATGCATGTTGCCTATACCAGGCCAAAAGAATTGGTGGAATGGCACGGGTACCTAACAAAAACCGAAATAGCTGTCACATGCAGGCTTCATAATTGGAACTGGTTCAAAAATTAAAATGTATAGGTATATACCATACCTGAACGGGAGGTCAAATTTCACTGACCCTTGTGGAAGCAAATTTGGGTACCCCTTGTGAGAGCGATTTTTCTTAGGGGTACTTTTGAAAGCTATTTTAGCCTAGTTTTTAGCAAGAAACAGCAATTTTTAAGTTAAAACACGTTTTCTGGACGTTTTTAGCTAAAAATAGTAATTTTAAGTGAAAAATTCCGGCGAAGCCGGAAACGTTTTGGAAATTTTAGTCGTAAAACCTATTTTTTGGGCAATTTTCTAACCCCTTGTGGCCAATTTTCTTACTCCTTGTGGGAGCAATTTCGCGACCCCTTGTGAGCGACTTCGCCGAGGGGGGGGGGAATTCCCCCCCCCCCCTTCCACCTGTGGTATATACGTAATTTCTGATTCCTTTCAACATAAAACGAATATAAATTTTGAGCCAACATTAAGCTTAAGGAGTTTTAGTTTTTCCTTGCATTAGTGTTTGATTCACTTGTGAATGCTAAAGAAGCTTATTGAGTTTGGCGACTTTTTAAAAATATGGTCAAAACCGGTTAGGAATCGTGAATTTAGGCCAAAAACGCAATAAAAACGCAGCAGAAGGATGTTGTAAGTCGAAAATTTGAATTTCCAACACTACAGTATAACCCTTTAATGCCTGAATTTCCTCCGGACTGACGGCTGAAAATGACCGATTTCACTTTTTTGGCTGCCATTTTTTACTGGGAGCACGTAGAGAGATGGGACTACCACCAATCGATAGAGAATTGATTGCTCTACATTTCGTATGTAAGCATTGAAGGGTCCCCCAATGCACCCAGGAATAGTTAGAAGCCGTCAAAGTCGGAAAAAGTGTAAATTTTTGATAAAGTTGCATTGCAGAAAATCAACTAATTGATTTCTAGGAGCAAGAGTTGATTCTGAGGCGGAATAAACTATACGTTATTTTAATGCGCAGAATCTCCCCTATCACCTGATGAAACGGCTTTTCCGCAGATGAACTATCGCCGGCTCTGGATTCGTTTGAATGCAATGCTCGAACAGGGCTTGAAATCATCAAAATTTTCATTGCCGGCGGGTTGCTATAAAAACTAGATTTTTCAAGCAGGTGTGGAAATATTTTCTGAAAATAGGGTGGACGCGTTGAAGAAAAAAGGAGCAAGTTTCCAGACTGCCAACCGGCAACTGGACCCTGTCCCAAAAATAAGATGACGAAAATCGCCACTTGGGCCGTATGGCCCTTCCCGGCATTAAAGGGTTATGGGGGGGTCGCTTTTTTGGGCGATTTTTCTACCTTCTCCGATTTTGCTCATTTTTACATATTTTGTACTCCCAATGGGTCCGCGAAACAAGACAAGTGCGTTTTGCGCAATGTTGCTTCTATCGTTCTGTAGAGTCCTTCAAAGGTGAATCCGACATGTGTTAAACATAGGAAAATGAAAAAGTTAAGGTAAAAAAGTTTGTGTCCAAAAAATTTTTCGCTGTGTGAGAGACTCAGCTCTGAAATTTTTTCACACTTGTTAAGGACATAATGTAGAGTGCAGCGAGTGACTTTGGTGCAATTCTGTTGAGAATTGGAATTTTGGAAAATAGCCAAACTCGGAATTTTCACAAATTCTGACTTTAAAACTTTGCCAAAATTTTAATTCTCAACAGAATTGCACCAAAGTACTCGCTGCACTCTACATTATGTCCTTAACAAGGGTGAAAAAGTTTCAGAGCTAAGTCTCTTACACAGCGAAAAAATTTTTGGACACAAACGTTTTTACCTCAACTTTTTCATTTTCATATGTCTAACACATGTCGGAGTCATCTTTGAAGTACTCTACAGAACGATAGAAGCAATATTGCGCAAAACGCACTTGTCTTGTTTCGCGGACCCACCGGGAGTACAAAATATATAAAAATGAGCAAAATAGGAGGCTTGGTTCAGTCCCCACCGCAGAAAAGCTTGTTCTTCGTGAGAACAATCAAACAAGCGTTTGCCAATGAGTAGTCCATGCACTTAGGGCCATCATCAGGGAGAGGAGTCCAGGGGACTCGGACCCCCCACCTCCATTTCTAGAGCTAAACGCATTATTTTGCAATTTTTAGAGCAAACTTAGCCATTTTTTGAAAAAATTAATGTCAGGACGAATTCCTCCCTTTTCTGGTTGGATACTGAAACTGAACAAAAGAAATTAAAAGCCGAGAGTGTGAAATATTTCATCTTTGTGCTTTTTTTTCAATCTTGCTGATGCTGTTGTTTCTGCCTCTGAATTGCGAGGAAAAAGCCCACTTCTAGATCCTTCCCCAGAATAGTTGAAATTAAAAAATTAAATTCAAGAATCTACACAATTTAATTAAGTGTGATTACAATTCAATCCAACGAATTCTAACTATAACGACAACTTTGATTGAGAACGACAATGACATCGATGACTAATTTCATCTACAACAAAAGTTATAAATCGTTTGCAGAGAAATACGACGTAGAAGGGTTTGACTACTTCTTGAATTGTAACAAGAACCTTCACAACATGTTTTTCTAGCTTCATAGTCGCCCTAAAACAAGTTGGTTCAAATATTTCCCCCTCCCCGCAAAACTGTCACCGGTGCAAAACTTCCGAGAGAGAAGACTGTCATTGGTGGTTATTCCATAGTTTTTAACTTCGATTTAATTCCATCAATGTTAACGTTGTAACGGGTTACCAGCAAGCAATGCATAATGTAGGAAAAAGCAGCGTCAAGTTTGGCTTGACTTGCCCGGCCAGACACGCCCTGTTCGGTTTAATCGGCTTGGGATTTGACGTATACAAAGCTGCTGAATGAATTTATTTTTACAGCTTCAGAACTTCACCGGGAAACAACGTACTGCTGATTGTGAAATTAGAATTTCAACTTTGTTAAGTGTAAAGTAAGAATGGTAACGAACGGTCAGATTTGGCCGACCAGGCCGTCCAGGGTCGAAAGGCCCGGCTGGTAGCTCAGAATCGACGAGAATCGCTCAGCCTAAACTATAAAATTCCGCGAATACTGTGGGGTATTGGAGGAAATTTTTAAAATCAGGAAAATCTGATTTTTGCGAATTTTGGGAACTGAGCGCGTTTTCAAGAATTCATTCTATTACACGAGTTTTTAAACTCGTTAAGACTCAAGAGCGAAAAATCTTAAAATCCGAACCACCAGAATCGTGAAATGGTTACGAGAGGAAACGTCATACTGCATATGCGGCAGACCAAGCTCTATTCGATCATGGAAATTACTTTTTGTCCCCCAAAAATTGTGAAATCTTGATATGTAAGATTTTCCGTGAAAGAAACCTAGAATCCTGACTTTCCAAATTTTTGCAATCACAAGTTCCAGACTATTGGTAATAAATGACTGAAGTTTGTATATACAATATTTCTTGGACGTATAGGCTTTCATCACCGCGCAGATACGTAAACTAAACGCATAAAAATTTCCATTTTAAACAGTTTCTGTAATAGCAGACTATTAAACTTAATGCCTGAATTTTCTCAAGACTAACGGTTGAAAATGACCGATTTCACATTGCGGCTGCCATTTTTACTGGGAGCACCTACAGAGACGGGACTACCACCAGTCGATAGAGAATTAATTGCTCTACGTTTGGAATGTAAGCACTGAAAGGGTCCCCGCCCCGATGCACCAGAAAATCGTCAATGTCAGGAAAGTAACAATTTTTGCTAGCTTCATTGCAGATCTACATGCAAGAGTTGATTCTGAGATGGGATAAACCAGACGTTATTCTATTTACAGAAACTCTCACCTGGCAAAATCACCAATGTAGCAAACAATCTTACGGCGTCTATAAAAATGGAGACAACTACACGACCTCTTAATGATGATAATCTTTATTCGGATTTCGACTGCAACATAACATCAAACAATAACAAAGTACTTAAGCTATCATCAAAAATTGATGCGCGAAACGAATCACCATTATTATCCAGTACTATCCATCTTTAAAACGTCGCACTAAGAAACCTAGTAAAACTAGAAAACCATTTTTCTGATAGTCTTCCGACGTACGAAAAAACACAGTATATGAATTATAAATCTGTTGAGACTCTAAGCTGAAATTTAAGTCAAACCAACTCTAAAGATGACATGAAGAGCATGGAAAGTATTCAATTCAAAAGTCCAAACAATGCATTTCAAAGTTAAACATTAAGATAGCTTAGTGAACACGATTACAGTATTCAGCACCATGCTAACAGTACAAAAACAAACAAACAAACAAACAGTCATAGTATAATTGACAAGCATAACACAATAATATCTGTTACTATTGTTTGTGTCTTCGAAAGCCAAATAATCGACCAGTAAACGACTTTGTCAGGGATGATGCTTCTGATTGAGACTCCAGAATCCGTTGTTGTTCCTAGAGAAAAGTAAGATGAAAATATGAAAAATGAAAACTCGGAGAAATATTATGTTGCTGACTGAATGCTAGCATTGTACTTCTCTTCCATCTCAATAAAAATTTTAGATTTTACGTTGCTACAAGAGGCACACCTAAAATGTGCAAAGTTATATGCTAATCACTGGCGGATCTGGGAATTCGTAATGGTCGGCCCTCCAGGGAAAAAAGGTGCAGAGGACGATCTGGAGAGCGGAGACCCCGGAAGTTGACGCTCTGTTTTTGCAATTAGACCAGTCTTCAAATCTTACTTCTTTCATTTTGAAGAAACAAGAAATTTTTAAAAATAATTACACATTAGAGTCGGGATGGCCGAATGGTCTCAGGCGCTGGTCAGAACTTCCGATCATACGGTCGGTGGTTCGACCCCGGAGGCCACAAAGCTTTCCCGGCTCTGGCCAATCCAGTTATCCATCCCTAACTGGTCGGTAAATGGGTACCACTACAGTGGCAAGGTAACAAGTGTCTGTGTAGAAGGGCCGGCCCAAGTTTCACGGATGCCGTCATCATTTGAGGTGGCATTCCTGGCTCTACGTCTGAGAATCCGGGGATGAGCACCGGACGGAACCCCATATCCTGTGGCAGGAGGGAGATATCTCCACGGGTAAACCTTTACCTTTTACCTTTAAACAAAAACAATTTTCTCCGAAAAACTCGTTCGCATTTATAGCGTTTCTCCATAGCCGTGAATAAGTATTTGCGCCGCGACGCGAAAGGATTTTGTTTTCCACCTTTTTTCTATTTTTCTCCTGAATCTTTCTTACCATAGAGGCTTCGAATCGCTACGGAGGGACCTCCGCCCTCCCTCCGGATACGCCCCTGCCGCAAATAGTAAGGCTTAAGATTCACGCTACCTGCTCCAGACGTGCTTGATTTTCTTGATATACTTTGAGCGGATCATCAAAACTGCTATAGTACTGCAGAACTGGCCTGACATCATCTACTCCACTATTGGCAATCGCTAAAACGAAATAGCTCAATTTAAGTATCATGAAGTGACAAATAATAACACAGACATTTTAAGATATACTATCAAACTGTTCGTGAAGGCACGGGTAAGCGCATGATAGCTGAAAGATTACAAAGTTTTCATGTTTACCTTGAACTTTCTCAAATCTAGCGAAGCCACCGACAGGAATACTTTTAGACTATCATTGTGAGGGCCGTATTCCTCCAAGAGCTGTCATTTGATACGTAACATGACCACCTTTGAAGACTTTCACTTTTGACTCACACCGGATCCACTGTGGGTAGGCCACCCGCCCACGGGACGGCGGGGCCACTTTTCGTGGGTGGTACACAGACAAGAGTTGTTCGCCTCGCCAAGGGCTTTCATTTGATTCCAAACATGACCACCTTTGAAGACTTTCACTTTTGACTCACACCGGATCCACTGTGGGTAGGCCACCCGCCCACGGGACGGCGGGGCCACTTTTCGTGGGTGGTACACAGACAAGAGTTGTTCGCCTCGCCAAGGGCTTTCATTTGATTCCAAACATGACCACTTTTGAAGACTTTCATTTTTGACCCGCACCGGACCCACTGTGGGTAGGGCACCCGCCCACAGGACGGTGAGGCCACTTTTCGTGGGTGGTACAATGACAAAAGTTGTTCGCCTCGCCAAGGGCTTTCATTTGATACCAAACTCCAAACATGACCACTTTTGAAGACTTTCATTTTTGAGCCACACGGGCCCCACTGTGGGTGGGCGCTGTGGGTCAGGCGTCACATCCGTCGGTTTCGGCAGTGTGCCCATCGTGTGATTTTACTATGGGTACCACCCCGAAGCTGTTTTGGCGGTTTTTAGACTATTTTCAAATTTTCGGAGAAATTAAGTCCAAATGTCCAAAAACGCAATTTTTTCCATTTTTGAGCATCTGTAAAAATCGAACTAGATCGAAATTAGAAAAAACATAAACTTGCTAAGTAATATTGTCTAGATATTAAAAAATAGTATAGAAAATTTTCTCCTATAGGCCGTTCGGAAAATCAAGTTAACACAAAATAGACAGAAATCATGCTGAATGCAGAGAAAAATCCCACTTTCAAACCCTTAGAGAAAGTAGATTTTTTCAAAGTTCATTTTTTCCGCGCAAGTTTGGTATCAGTCGAAAGCTCTCGGCCTGGATATTTCAAAAATGTAAATTTTCACTCTTAATTCCTTACCGTTAATTAGTTATGCCTAATTAGCAGTTTTCTAAATCCGCGAAGTGCCTTTATAGCTCATATTATGGGGGGCACTCCGAGTTCCCCCATGATACGATGCGCGCAAACGCAGTATATTTTCCAATGCGCACCCACGGCGTACATGTTCTAACTCAGTGCGCGTACACGCAGTACACTTTCCAATGCGCGCCCCCTCCACGGTGTACACGCCCGGCCCGGCTGATAATTTAGGCCCGGACCCGGCCCGGTCAATTTCTTATCGAAACAACCCTAGTTAACAGTGTTAAGCGTGAGCCCCCCTCCCCCAGAAATTTCAGCCCCTGTTCTTCCTTTCATTTACTCTTGGTGCGGTCAATAGGATGATGCGCAAGCGGCGGTTCGACCTCAAAATCACCATCTCGGTTTTATCAGTGGATCCCTGAGTGGGAGCAGTCATGGAGGTTCATCATATTGTCTGTGCAAGAGGCAACCGTACTCAGGCCCAACCCAGACAATCCAGGAAAACAGAAAAAGCATCGGAAATATTATGATAGATAGACAGAAAATTTCAAATTGTAAAAAAATCTCCAAACTTGGATTTCTCTCTCTTAATTCATCACTAACTTCTAAGTAAGGCCGCCAATTGTATCAGTTTTGTGTCCTCGTCATCACCCTCCCATTTTGGCATGCGGAGAGCGTTTTCAGGCTGCAACTGGAAGGATTTTGGATTCCAATCAACAAAGATTACTTTTGACAGATCACGATTCAGCTTGGATAAATCCTAAAATAAGAATAACAGCATGTTGTTGTTGCTGATCCGAGCTCGAAGCAAGCTATATGAAAACGCACCGGCATCCAGTAGTCCAGTACACGTCTTCGACAGGCAGGTCCACACATTTATGAAGCCGTGCCAACGGGAGGTTGGAACCCATTTGCGCCGTTGACCAGACGGATGCCAGGGGACACCTGTGGGGATCTCCATTTGATGGGACCCATGTCCATCGGGGTTCCCACAGAGGTGGTTCCTCCAAAGCCCCCATAACAGCATGTCACGCACAGCGGCACAGCCATACGTTAAAGGCCAGCCAGGCGGCCAGCCTTTAAAAGAGCATTAAAGGAAACCTTGTTTGATGTTAGGCATAATACGTAATGTTGCACCATTCTTTACTTTGTTCTTTTGCTTGTAAAATTCTTAATAATAATCATAATAATACGGTACACGAAGAATGCCCTCTCACAGTGGGAAGCTATGAGTATGAACCCAGCATCAACCAATAAGATCTTGTTCCAGTTTATTTTCAGTGAAGTTATTAACACTCTCCTCCATTCAAAATGGCAATCAGCTAAAAACTTAAGCTTAAAACTTATCTACTTAAGCTTAAAAACCTAACCAAAAACATCGTGGAAAAAGTTTTATATCACAGATTTCGCTCATTTTCACACAATCTAGCCACACATTTCAAGTTTAAATTTTGAGTTGTTTCGTTCAATTCTCCGTAAGTTACGAGCCATTCACTGAGTATATACAAATTGAATATCAGCGAAAAAAGGGTGCTGCAGCAAACTCAAGCAAATTTCGCATATTAACGTCAACTGTTTCACTTTATTTTGTCTGAAACGTCATTTTTGTCTGAATACTATAAATGATAGCATTTTAGTGCAGTTTCAAGCCACCTGAGCATAATAAGAAGGTCAGTTAATGGATTTTCGGGCGAAATATAGCCACTGGCACTACTGATGACTTGAAACATTTAACAGGGGTTAACTTAAAATGGAAGCATTTCCGAGCCATAGTTCTGTGAGAAGAATTTATCCCTGCACTGGGAGCTTTCGATTGATTATAATATGCCGCATTTTGAAAAATCACTGTTTTGCGAAATTCTGGGACTGAGAAAGCAAGCTTATTAGCGTCCCGATTAGCAGGCTGAGAAAGCACTGGACATAGCTGTCAGCATAATTCCTGCTGTAAATAAATCCGAATGCATGAATACACAAGTTGGAATATAAAGGAGACAGTTTCCGACCATACAGTTGTCGTAATCTAGCCAAACTGTCGAAAAAACCAAAATTTTAATAATTTTGCTAAAAATTGCCAAGTTTGCGCAAAAAAATTTGCGAAACTGCTGAGGGAAGCAACGGAATCATTGGTATCACTGGAACCGCCAACTACGGAACCCTGGAGTAGAAGTTTCATTTAGCTCTTTGAATTAAAGTATTTTACAATTGTTTCAGAATCAGAAGACTCCACTTTTCAGCAGCATGAAACGTTGCAATTTGAAAATTTTTCATTGTTTGCGGTAAATAAAAATTGCTTAGACATTTTAGGGGCCTAAATCAAAATTCTACTTCCAGCGTAGTGCAGTTTATGATCATAGCTACATTACTGGCATTTTTTAGGGTTTTAAAAGTGGGGGGGGGGCTTCGTCCCTCCCCCTAGGGAGGGGGAAGTGGGGGGGGGCTTCCGAAAAGTGGGGGGGGGGGCGAGCCAAAGGTAAAATATACCGAAATGTTTAGCGAAAAATTTGTATTTTGAAGGTAAAAACGCAAAAAAATCGCTGTTTTTAAGCTTAAAATGAGCTTATCAGTCCATAAATTAGCTAAAAATTGAGAAAATTTTTGAAAATTTGACCTCAAAAACCTAATTTTTTGACACTTTTGGGCGACCCCCAAAAAAGTGGGTGGGGGCTTGCCGAAAAGTGGGGGGGGGGGCTCCGTAAAGTGGAGGGTGGAACCGAAAAGTGGGGGGGCCACCCCCCCCCACTAAAAAAATGCCAGAATTATATATAAATACAAAATTATACAGGAGTATAACTGTTCGCCGAGAGATTGTTTTGGCGCAAGAATAAAATCACAACTTTTTTCACTTTCACAATATTATGCAGATCACAACTTTGACGCGAAATTACTCAACACCCGTAAGAGATTTGAATTCAATTTTAAAACTCGTTAACATATCCCACTCAAAGATCCTTATATGTAAAAATGAGCGAAATCGGAGATGGTCGAAAATCGGCCAAAAAATGGACCCCCCCCCTTACTGATATTCTTTTTATGATTAATAGTTGTTAATTTAAAAGTAAAATAAACAACTATTGACCCAGGCAAACCAAGAAAACGAATCAGACGTAATATTTAAAATACTAAAGTAGTCCACGAGCATAGAGTATATACCTTAACATGATGACCTTCCATGTATTTCGTGGCATCACGGAATAATCTATAGTTGACCTTCATAAATTCTTTATCTAAACTGTCAATAATTGGGAAGGCTGTCTGAAACCGGAAATGCGAACTAACTAACACCAATACTAAAAGCAATATTTATATATTTACAGAACGTTTCAAGTTTGACAACAGCACACATCACAGACACGAACACGTCCGAGGTGAGTCCTCATCTTAATCAAGTTAAAAAACTACACAGGTTTTCATCACCGACCCCTGGGCCATTTGGCCTCAATGACCTAAACTGTTTAGACAATCGTCTAAAAAACTTAGGCCATTTTTAACATAAGAATATGAAAATATAAACTTATACTGTAAACTTATATATACATATATACTTAAGACTAAGCAAAAGCTGCAGAGCGTCTTAGCGCACACACACACACACACACACACACACACACACACGCACGCACGCGAGCACACACAGACACAGACACACACACACACACACACACACACACACACACACACACACACACACACACACACACACACACACACACACACACACACACACACACACACACACACACACACACACACACACACACACACACACACACACACACACACACACACACACACACACACACACACACACACACACACACAACTTTCCGGGTTTGCCTCTGCTCCCACCCCATCTGCGCTTGCCCATGCCAGCACTTCAGCAATATGGTCCGCCTACATCCTGCGAGGGAGTGCTGGGTGCAAACGAGTCATGTACTCCAAATGGATCGCACAACTTTCCGGGTTTGCCTCTGATCCCACCCCATCTGCGCTTGCCCATGCCAGCACTTCAGCAATATGGTCCGCCTACATCCTGCGAGGGAGTGCTGGGTGCAAACGAGTCATGTACTCCAAATGGATCGCACAACTGTCCGGGTTTGTCTCGGATCCCACCCCATCTGCGCTTGGGGCTTGGAGTGTCGAAAGATGCTGTGCTCCTCCACCTTGCGTATGAGCAGTTAATGGATGTCTTACTGCCGGAACCAAAAGGCCAAGAAGGTGTCTGCTCCAGCTTCCCATAGCATTCAGGCGACGAAGCGAGAGTCATACTAGCTATGACTGATGGGTAGAGTCAAAGGTTAGCGCCCTCATATAGCCTCTTGGCTGAGTAGCCCGGCAATAACAACAACAACAACAACAACAGAGCGTCCGAAGAGTCTCTCCTATAGATCACCCCCTCATACTGTCATGACTTGTATGCTGATTTTTATGGAGAGGATGCTTTCTTATCGATAAAATCCCTTTAGAAATTTGCTAATAACAAAATAATCACCAAAAACGCTAAACATATACTTACAAACCCAGGTTCCGCAGTGTAGACGACTAATTCAAAGCTAGGATATCCGACTTGCTGAATGAAAAAATCAACAGCAGGTCGCTTCTTGAAACGCCATCCCGTCTGATACTAAAAGCACACAGAATCACGGGGATTAGGAAAATAAGTCCAAGTAGGTGGAACCAAGTCAAATGAAAACTATTCTATGAATCGACAAAATTTTCCAAAGTCGTCGAACTACATGACAGTCTACTTACCGTCCAATCGGGATGGACCAGAATTCCTGTTAGCTCCATGACTAAAGTATATTTAGGCTGATAGTAGGGTTCCTGTAAAGGATCCGGTAATAATTTATCTCGACTAGGCTCTCGAATCATCTGAAATAAAACAGTTACGACCAATGTGTAAAATTGACCAATGTATACAATGGTCAGACGTCAGAGTTTTAGACCAATGTATAAAATGGGACGAGTTTTTAACCAATGTGTAAAACGAATGGTCAGAGGTTTTCACCAATGTGCCATGGGGGAAAAACCCACCCCCTGTTTGGGGGGGAACCCACCCGTCTCCTGGACCAATTGTTGGAGCTATGAGCTCCAAAACACAGCAGCAGAAAGCGCGACCCTTTCTTACCTATAGCAATGTTCACAAAAAAATCACCCCGAAAATTCACAAAAAAATCACCCACCTAGACGGCTAACAAGAATCCGCAGCCGGAAAATTTTTTGCATGGTAATAGCCACAAGTCCCAACCTTAACATATGTAAGTTTGACTGCCGAGGTCCAACTCCTCCGACTAGGGTGCCCAAAATAGTCGACCCACCCAAAATCGGACCCTCGGACAACTCCGGACCAAAATTGAAATTTTTGCTGGTATATACTCACTATGGACTTTGCGCAGCTACCCCATATTATGCATGTGACATGTCCTAACTCTAAGCTATCCAACCATATATTGGATTTCCCGCCATGTCCTCTGGCTTCGCCACAGGCGGGTGATTTTTTTGTGAACAAATTCACAAAAGAAAAATCACTATCAGTCACGTGACCATTCCAGATGCGAAATTACTCCGCCAAATTGTTTGTTCTGTGCTTAGACCAATAGAACACTAAATAAGTGGATCCCTAGTTTCCTGGTATTAATAATAAGGGTCAAGCATATTGGCCTGGGTAGCCACTTTGGACCGGGGGCCGAGAACCAGAATTCGAAGTTCAGCCTGTGCAAAAGAAGCTTGGGGCTCCAAATTTTTGTACATAACACTATAGACTATGCTCTATTTATGCATGAAAAGAAAAATTTCCTAGCTATATCCTGAGATCAGATCCGGTGGTGATTTTTTGTGAACAAGTGAATTTTTTGTGAATTCGTTCAAAAAAATAACAAAAATTTTTATTACTCACGCTACACAAGGGTTACCGGCATGAAATTTGCACCATATGTAGAGGGGATCACTACCAAAAGTTTTTCGATCGGACTTCATTTGCGAAATTGCCAACAAAAATTCGATTTTTGATTTTTTTGTGAAAATTGCTATATGTTTTTAAGGATCAAGTCATTTGGTTCACTCCTGCTCATTTTATGACATCTTGAAAATGATACCTAGTTTTTGGTCCAACCATGCCAAAATTTTGCAAAAGTTTGGATCGATGTAACTTTTGACTGGGTTGGGCTAGAAAAGTTTTGCAAATATCTGCAATGATGGCAAGTCTTCCTCTTTGCACACAGCAAAAATTAGATCGATCCGATAAACCGTTGGTCTGACCGTATAGCCGAATGGTTAAGGCGCCGGACTTCAGATCGAAAGGTCCGAGGTGCGTTTCCCGCCTTAGCCATAATGACGTCACATTGTTTCCTTGAACAAGAAACTTAGGTCACTGCTCCGCCGGTCGGATGAGGCGTTAAATTGGTGGGCCCGTGTGCTGCCTTGCTGGGGGTAGTGCACGCTAGAGAACACTTAATCCACTTATCGTCAAGAGTAGGGCGCAGAGTTCCCGGTGGAAGGTACCCCCTTGGGCACCTCTGCAATGTGACCGCCCACCTCCTGCGAGGGAGTGTTGGGTGCAAACGAGTCATGTGCTCAAACTGCATTACACAACTTTCCGGGTTTGTCTCTGATCCCACCCCATCTGCGCCTGGGGCTTGGAGTGTCGAAAGATGCTGTGCTCTTCTACCTTGCGTATGAGCAGTTAATGGATGTCTTATATATAGTCAAGCGGGGAAAAACCCACTTTTCAGATTTTTGGCCAGAACTTTTTATTGGTTTGAAATATTAAAATACTGACTATACAGGCTGCTATGCCTAGTCGTAAGCTTTCTTATGAGCTATAGAACACCTCTCTAGGGTGCACCGTTAGTGAGAAAAATTGTCCCAAACTGGCGGGAAAAAACCCAATGCGGGAAAAAACCCATATGCGGGAAAAAACCCAATGCGGGAAAAAACCCATATGCGGGAAAAAACCCACCCCGAAAATTTTTTGGCAAGTTGCCAGGAGCATTTCTAACCGTTCCAAATGAAAGAGCGGGTTGTTTTTAGTACAACTGCATCAAAATATATTAGTTTTTGTTAAAAAATTGAGGTCATAGTGACTTTTGAAAATTTGGTATGTTTAACACATAAACATAGGCAAATTTTGGAAATTTTTTAAAATTGTTTATTTTCGGCAGTTTAAGCATCCTAATGTATAGAAAACGTGTTTTTCTTGTATTTAGAGCCAAACTAGACCCATTTTAAGGTGGTGATTCCTTTTGGAGACATAAACTTTGAACCCTTATTACTCATTCATTACTTGGAGTTAAGAAGCCATTTTTATATCACGATGGAGCTTTAGATTTTATCTTTCTAATGAATGCAATGAAACTAATTTCAGTTCTCGGAAACAATTTCACTGGATTTTCAAAATACTTTAATTTTCCAGATTTTTTGCAGACTAAAGTAAATTTTTTCGTGAAGCATCGGCTACATTATTCGATTCCACCATCAAATAGCTGGGGAGTGGGGACCCTTTTTTAATTATCATGAAATCACTTTTCGTTATGAAGAAATTAGCTAAAATGTTTGTGCAACCTGGATTTTGCCTACTTTTCCAAACTTTAGCATGCGGCCACCTTAGCTACAAAGCAGCAATCGGGGCAACTAAAAAAGGGACCCTGGGTATTTTTGTGTAAAACATGTCTAGTAAGTGGCAACTCTCTAGTTTGCATAGTAAATGCTCCACAATCGCTGGAAAAAATTTGGTCATGTTTCTGCAAAAACTACATTTTTTATGATAGCAGCTGACGGACTAGCAGTTGGAAGATTGTCATGCCACGGATGATCCGCCTCCACGAGGCCTTCAAATCGACACCCTTAGTTTAATTTTACGGCTTGCGTAGCGCAAGAAATGGCGGATTATATATTTGATTTTTGCGAAAATGACAAGTTTTCACCGCTAAAATAAGAACATCTGCTATATCCCTCGATTGCGAAAAGCTAGAGAAATGCTTCCAAAAGCAAAAATGTAGAGCTCAACGAGATGTTTCGAATGAATGTAGTCATAACTATGCAGCTGCTGCTTAACTGTAAAAAATTGGCAAAAACTATCCTGAACGGAAATCTCGAAATTTTGAAGCGGGATTGCGCGGAGGGTGACAGAACACCAAATGAACCTATTTTGAAAAGTTTCATCAAATTTCATCTTAGTTTGAGCCGTCAATCAACAATATGTGCCCAAAAGGAATCACCACCTTAAGGCAAAAATAAGCATTTTTGGACAAACTGAAATTTTGGCTTGAAATGGCACCATGTCCGATTTTGACCCCCTGGACCTCCCATAACAGATCGAACCCAGGTAAAACCTATACCATTTTAATCTATAGGCTCTATTAAACAAATGTATGTATTCGTTTGACCTTTCCTGCTAATGCTTAGAAAAATTTTCAATTTTGAAAAGTGGGTTTTTTCCCGCATGTGGGTTTTCCCCCGCCAACTCTAGGTCACCCCCAGGTCGCACCGGAGGGGTTAGAGCAGTGTGGCATATATCATTATGATGCGCAACAGATGCCCTACACATACATACAATCCGCTTTGGTCTAAGTCTTTCCAGTAGTTCAGGGTGGCCAGGCAAAGTTTGCCAAATTTCGGTACTTGGACGGACCAAAATTTTCGAAAATTTCAAAGTCCCAAAAAATTTGCTGGGAAGCAGTGGGAGCGACAATAATACACCCTCCAGGGTTACTTTGGATGCTCTTCAAGATAGGCTATTAAAATCCTAGATAGCTCATACCGGTAAGCCCACACTGGGGGTGGGTTTTTTCCCGCATTGGCGAGTGGGTTTTTTTCCCGCTTGACTATACTACCGGAGCTGAAAGGCCAACAAGGTGTCTGCTCCAGCTTACCATTGTGGCACAGCATTCAGGCGACGAAGAGAGAGTCATACTAGCTATGACTGATGGGGACAGACAAAGGTTAGCGCCCTCATATAGCCTCTTGGCAATAACAACATTCAATAACAACAACAACAACAACCGTTTTGGTCTGGCGCATTGCCAAATGTGGCGGGGAATAACCAACTTTGGGGGAAAAACAATCACAATTTGTTGAAAAATTTTTTAACAACCAAACAGGGAAACAATTCGACACTATAGCACGGTACTATAGAGGACGCTATATCGTCCTATGGCGTCAGATTTGGATAATTTTGCTTTCCTTGCTAGCAAGGGGCCAAAAACCCTGAAATTGACATTTCGGTATTGGAGGACCCAGGACAGGTCCAATTGTGGATTTTAACAGCCAACTGAACGAAAAAAACCATTCCTGCACGATAGACTAATAAGTTTCATCAAATTACATCGTTTTTTAGCATTTTTCAAAAAATTGCCCCATGTTTATGTGTTAAACTTTATGAAACCTGTCCCTTTGATGCTGTATTTTCAATGGCACATGAAATCTCAAAAAAGGTACCTAGATCGTGTTTTTTGATTTATACTAGCTATACAAGAGTTGAATTTTACACCGGAAGTGTCAGAATAACGCTACGACAAATTTTGTGACGTGTGATGGGTGGGATTCCCCCATTTGGGTTTTCCCCCATTGGGTTCGCCCCTACTTTTTGCATTATACCGGCCTAACGGTACAACCTAGAGAAGTGCAAATGGGCTTAAAAGAAAGATTTAAGTACGCCAAGTACGATGGCATATAAAGTTCTCATCTAGCCCTT
The DNA here is from genome assembly GCA_030248195.1 of Trissonchulus latispiculum. Lineage (NCBI taxonomy): Eukaryota > Metazoa > Nematoda > Enoplea > Enoplida > Ironidae > Trissonchulus > Trissonchulus latispiculum. Next base: position 26,494 of record JASAND010030162.1, on the reverse strand, counting down.
ATAATAAAAAAGTTCCAGCCAAAACCTTAAAATGTGGGGGTTTTCCCCAAGGGCTATACAACGTATGGGTAAACTCGGATATTTCACGTTTACGGCATGATATAAAATGCTTACAATCCTGTAGGTTTATTTCAGTATACCATCTCTTTAGATATTCTTTCCATTTGAGTTTAGTTAGTTAGTATGATTTTGTAAATGAATCCTGTCTGATCTTATGCAGTGTTCTTGCACTGCAATCCTTCGTGGCAAGAGCTGCCACAAGGCAGGGAATTTTTCTACCTCGGCAAAGTTTATTTTAGCAGTAATAAATAAGCAGTAGCAGAAGCTGTAAATAAAAAAATGGGGCGGCCAAGGTGTACAAAGGTACTTGCAAGAGGAATGTAAGGATAAACTTTGCCTATGTGGAAAATATTCCTAACCTCTGGCAGCTCTTGCCACGAAGGATTGCCGTGCATGAATACTATATATACATAGTATCAGAAAGTATTTGTTTAAAAATCGTACTAAATTCAAATTGAAGGAATATCTAAAGTTCATAAAAGATGTATAATTTCGGGTTTTGAACGATTGGTCAAAAACTCTGACCATTGTATACATTGGTCAATTTTACACATTGGTCGTACTTGTAACATTATATATATAAACTGTAAATAGCGTTAATTAGAAATGCAGAAAGTTCGGTCTTTCGTGAGGGCAAAATGCTCATTCAATGAAAAATGGCTCTACTCTTGGATCTTATATCCCACGGAAGATTTAGTTTTTGGACAAACAATTTCTCTTGGAGAACTATCCCAGCAGTTATATAAAACATTCATTAAAAGCAGATAATAACGACAAGACTATTACAGAATAGGCTTATTTTGTAGTGTAGCATAAAGACTACTGAATGAAGTTGGAGGCGATCTCCTTCCCAGAAAAGCAGACGGAAACTAAAACCACCTTATCTTAGTATGAGACTGAAGAATCGTTTTGCTCTATACAAAGCAACAGCAAATTTCTAGCACACAAAACGTACATAATACCAAAGCTTCAGCTCTCTCCACGTTCGCACCAGATATTGCTTTACAATAGGCTCTGTAATCAAAATCAACACTCACTTATGATCTGATATATATTTGATGAAAAGGCCGTTAAAAGAAGGGCCGACGCCTTATCGTGCAATCAGTTATCATTGTCTCTGCCACATTTGGCATGATATATAGAGGTCGGGGAAAAAAACCAAGGTAGTCACTTTTTGGACTCTGCAGAACTACCCAGTGGAGCAATCCGGCTACAAATTATTTTCTTATCAAGCCCTGTCTAGACTGTCATTTTGGTATATAAATCGCCTCTCTAGGTCCTGTCGTTAATTAGTAATTAACGGTTAATTAGCCGGGGTAAAAAACCAATGGCGGGAAAAAAAACCAACCGGTGGGGAAAAAAACCAACCCCAGTATTCGGTCAGGGTGACTCATATTAGCGATTTTATGCATGCGACAGGTAAAATCGGCGTCGCTGACTTCATATCTGCAGTTATTTTTGCGATATTCCTTATAATAAGTGAGAAAATCAAACATCAAAATTTGTAGCATCAACTGGCTAGGTTTCATCAAATTTGCCAGTTTCTACGTTAAAATGCAAAAATTTGTAAATCTTTCGAAATTCGATGAAATAAATTAAAATAAACGTTGTTTCAGTGTTTTTTCGCGTATTTCTTTGTCCCAGAGTACTTTTTGGCCGCTTAGCTGAGCCAAACAGCCGATCCACCGAAATGAGGTTTTTACCGGCTAGCACAAAATTGCCAAGTCCAAATGCAATTTTGAGCTGTTCACGTGAAAGAACGCATTAAACTTGCTATGTGGATGACTTTTGAGCAACTAAGAACCATTTTTGGGAGTTTGGCAGCAAAAGCAAAAATTGTTTTTTCCCCACCCCTTGGTTTTTTCCCATTTTGTAAAAATTCTGCTGGCAGCTTGCCAAGCGTCGCAGGAAGGCGAGACCGACATTTTTGGAAAGAGCACATGTTGTTCTCATAGAAACTATTAAAAGTTATTATCTAACTGCTATGGAAAATTTTTTACAGGCCTTCAAAAATAGGCAAATTTTGAATTTTTGGGGGGTCAAAAATGCCAAAATTTTCAAAACGTCACAAAATGCTCAAAAGTGGTCCGATTTAGCTCAAATTTGGTGTGGTAAGTGGGATGGGCCCTACCAACTTGCATGCAAAATTTGAGCCCGCTAGCTCATCCCCATCGCCCAAACGGGGGGTTGGTTTTTTTCCCCACCACTTGCGGGTTGGTTTTTTTTCCCCGACCTCTATAGGATTTTACTAAGGGGGGGGGGCTACTAAAGTTGCTCCGACTTTGTCCGATTGGCCTACTTTTTGCCGAGGATATAGAGCATGGGCTGGCTTTTTCCTACAGGGGGGGTGGGTGGGGGGCGGGCTCCCCCAAATTTCGTTCCCCCCCCCAGACTTGGGTCGCCCCCCCCCAGAATCGCCGCCCCCCAGGATTCGGGCCTTCCCCCCCAGAACTTTTAAGTGCCCGGAAAAATAGGGTTTTGAGGGTAAATTTTGAAAATTTTTTCCGGCTTCGCCGGATTTTTAGACATTTTTAAGCATTTTTTAGCTATTTTAAGCTTAAATTTAGGTTAAAAATAGTTAATATTTTAGCTCAGTAGCAAAAAATAGCTATTTTTTAAGCATTTTTCGAAAAATTTTCTCCCCCCCCAGAAATCCGTGCCCCCCCCCCAGACCTGGGGGGGGGGGGACCGCCCCCCAGACATTTTTGCCTAGGAAAAAGCCAGATGGGTGTGGTCAAAAAATATCGGGTACTGAGATCTTTGCTGCCTTCCAGCCATGTGCAACTGTCGCGTTTATGTGCCCGCCTCCCATTTTTCGCAACTACCAACATAATTCATTAAAAATTTCTACTGACTGCTAGGCCCAAGCTTCAAAGCTGTCATACGCCAATATGAGTTGGCACATATGTCCCTACCTGCAGAAAATACTAGATGTCTGTATCTTATCTGCATCTAAGGGAATTAATCTTCAAAGTTGAAGTTTCGGAAAAAAATTGAAAAATTTTTGGCAAACGAAAGAAAAATTTTATTACTGGTGCGAGCCATATGGCTGTAATTTGCCATAAAAGGAGGCCCTATAGGAGTCTCATTTGTGGCAAGTGGCAAAAAATTCTGCCGCGTGAAAAATTTTTTATGTCAACTTTAATCTTCAAAAATTTCCAAAAACGCCTTTTTGGGCAATGGTATACCCCAGAAATCGAAAAAATCAATGAAAATAAAATTTTATGAACTCCTATAGGGCCTCCTTTTATGCCAAATTACACCTTATAGCAATTACAATTTAGTAGTGACACAGGAACCCCAGCGGGGGTCTGGGGGGCGGCAGCCCCCCAGAAAAAAATTGAAGATTTTTTAAAATTATTAATAAAACCGTAATCGAAATGTTCACTTCTTTTACCTCTGTGGTCCAATTTTTCAGTGGGCATTAACTGCTGGGCAAATTTAAATTTGAGTGGACAAATGCCCCCAATTTAGCCCAAAAAAACCGTGTGCTGCCTCATATTAAATCCTGTCCTTGACACGTTTAAATGTTGGCCATCATAGCTCATATTAACTTTTTCATGCTACTGCAAGGAGCATTTTTCAAATAAATATTATATTAACTTACCTCCGATCAACTCGTCGTTCACCTATAAAACATGATAAACATCATCATCATTTATCTGCTGAATACATGTGTTGCGTCAAAACCCGAAATCGCATAAAACTAGTTTTGTATGGGTCATGTTGTACAAAACTAGTTTTGTATGGCCTCAATCCACTGGCGGATCCAGGATTTTGTGACGGGGGTGCGGGTTCCAACTGAAAAATTCTTCCACCCGCCCCCCGAAAGTTGAAGAAATTTTGTTTTTGCAATAAAATCGGTGTTCAAATCGTTATTTCATTACATTTCAAAGGACAGCAGAAATTTTTGAAGATTTTACGCATTTTAGGCAAAAATGGAGTTTTTCAACGAAAATTCGGATACTTTTCAAGATTTTTCTTCAAGTACACTATGAATATGCTGCTAAGAAGAAGAAAATTCGCGCCGACGGAGCGAAATTTTTTGCGTTTTTGCAGTTTTTCCTATTTTTCTCCTTAATTTTTCCTACCTTCGAATCGCGACGCACCTGCCTCACTCGTACAATTCTAAAGTCTGACACAAAAATGTGTGTGTACAAAACCTGTAAGGCCTCCAGCGAACTAAATATATATACGTCGTAACCAAATAACACCATATATTTTCGGAATCCTTGCAGCGAGACGAACATTTTTATAAAATTCAAATTTTCTTAAAATTTCGAAAATTGTAAAATATCGGTTTTTCGGGGAATTTTTCGAACCGTTCAAGGTATTCAGCTCTGCCTTTCAGAAAAAGTTTCCCGTCCGAAGACGCATCGATTGACACAAGAACGAAAAAAATCGGTTGAGAAATGAGCATTTTATTCCACAAATTTGTTTTTAAATTTTCTTTGAAGTTTGCCGCTTTTTGCAGCTATGTCTGGTTTATTACAGTCAAGTTCCCAAAAAAACCAGTTGACAGTTTTTTGCTCCAACTTTTGCAGGGTGACGTGGGACAGCCCAACTAGGCTGCGTATGCATAGGGCTCGGTCCGACACATATGCCCACCCATAGCCCTAACCTTCCTCCCTTGCAATCCTGAGTAATTAAAAAATTTTGGTGGGTTGTTTGGGAAACGATTCCCAAAAAAGCCAGCGTTCCCAAATAAAAAAACCACCCTCTTTATACTGCTGGCTGAGAAGAGGCAGGGCAAATCTTACCTGCAGTATAGCTCAAAACAAAGTTAATTTTTTGCGAAGTTCATAAACTCGGTGAACTTCTCGAAGATACGTAGCGACATTTCGCTAAACTTAGAGAAGTTCGCAAAACATTTATCGAAGTTCCTTCAAACATCGATAAAATTCTTCGCGAACTTCGCTAAAATCTTTGGGAATTTCGCGAAATTATGCGAACTTCGCTAAACTTTAGCGAACTTAAAATTCAGATAACTTAAAATTTAGCGAAATGTCGCTAGCTTTGCGAAGTTCTCGGAGTTGGCAAACTTCGCAAAAAATTAACTTTGTTTTGAGCTATACTGTATATATACTGGGTTTTCTCTAGGCGAAAAAAGTGGGGGGGGCAGCCAAAAGGCAGCCGGGGAAGACAAAGTGGGGGAAATCCAAAGTGACCTAAAAATGCCAAAAATGCAGTAAAACAACCTGTTTTCTACATATACCGCAATAACTATGCTTAAAAGTGCTCAAAAATCAAAGTTTGAGTACAAAAATAGACCATTTTTAACCAAAAAATTTTGACCAAAAATCCTTAAAATTTGGCATTTTCTGGGCACCCTATAGTGAGTGGGGGGGGGAAGCCCAAAAAAGTGGGCGAACGAGTGGGGAGGAAGGGGTCGAGTGGGGGGGACCCGAAAAGTGGGGGGGGGCGCCCCCACCCCATCCAGTAAAGAAAACCCAGCCTACAGTATATATAACCCATAACCGACCAACACTACATGGTACTTGGCGGAGCCCAAGGGTTTGGCCTGGGCACGGCAGCCCACTTAGACTACCTTGGACCTCCATGACTTGGTGAGTCTGGAGGTGTAAGTTCCGATCCGATAACTTTTCGTTGAGCGCCAAACGCCTTAAGCCGACGTTTATAGCAGATTTGGCACCCTTTTAACGTGTATTTTCTTCAAGTACACTATAAAATTTCTGAGGACTTACCTGTAACAACAGTCCACATCCCCAACTTGGCCCCCGAGGAACTAGGCCAAGTTGGGGACTATCACCAAAACTCTACCAAAACAACCAAAATTTTGCGTAGAAAAGTTTTATAACAAGGAAAACGTGTTTCCAGCGTGAATTATGCTGTAACTATCAGTTTTTAGCCAAGTCCAGTATATACTTCAAGAGACCAACTTGGGTTCTGACCAGGTTCAGCCTGTATGAGCCAGTCAAATCACCTCAAAGATTCCAAATATATAAGTTATTATGGTGTTTTTTGGGGTAAAACGTTCTAAAACAGCGTTAATATCACCAGAAAAACAATTACGGTGGCTGCTGTGACCTATTTTTGCAAAGTCCGAACTGGCTCTTTTTGGGAATTCGTTCCCAAAAAAGCCGGGTGGCCCAGGCCACATCGTAGGAGCCAGTGGGCTGGGATATGTCGTGGTATCGTGAGTACTTGGGCACCTAGGGATGGGAGTCTCGGTCTCGGTCTCGCCCAAAAGCCGATACTTGACCAGTCGCGGTCTCGGTCCGAGACCGGAAATATTTTGAAAACACTACATTTCAGCGAAATTTTTAAATTAGTGTAAAGAAAATTAACTGAAGAGGTCCGGAAAGCGTAGGTTTATGTAAAGTCCGAAATACTGGGCCTAAGCCTCGAAAACTGAAAAAATTCAGTTTAAGCTAAAAATTGCTAGTCTCGGTCTAAGTCTCGCCCAAAAGCCGAGACTTGACAAGTCTCGGTCTCGGTACCCTGGTCTCGGTCTCGCCCAACCCTGGCACCTAACCTACCAATCACAATTAGGGACTTACCGGGTTTTCCGTTGTGGTTTTGAGACAATTTTTTCAACACCATGTCGAAACTTGTCCGAGGGTGGTTTTGGGGTGGTAGTCTTCTAGCTGGCGCCTTGGCTTCACGAGATAAGCTATATAACCCAAACTGATATATTATAATACTAAGGTCTTCTACTTGTTATGCGCCAAATTTGGCTCGAAACGGTCGAAGTACCTGGGAGATCTAGCACTGGTTTGTTTGGGAACTCTGTCACCGATTTTTTTGGGAAGCTGACTATACTAGAGACTCGCTCACCGGAAATTTTTTCGACTAAATTTTCAGGACCGCGTAGGTGTCCGCTTTCACTTGATATAGGTGGTATTTCAAATTTTGAAAGTAGATTTTTTGAAAAATACCACTTTTTGACCAAAAATTTCGGCAAAGCAAATTTAGCAAAGTGAGTAAGAACAGCATAATCATAAAGTTCAAGCTGAGCTGAGGAGCCGCTGGAGGAGCCAACGTAGCATTTTTAATAGCTCATTGAAAATAAAAAACAATTTTCTACAGGTTAAAATGATAAGTTTTATCAAATTATATACATCGTTTTTAGCATTTTATAAAAATGTTCCTATGTTTATAGCCATGGTGGGGGAACCCACATTTTCGGATTTTGGGTGGAACTTTTTTATTATAAGGGCTAGATGAGAACTTTATATACCATCGTACTTGGCGTACGATACGTCTTTGTTTTAAGCCCATTTGCACATCTCTAGGTTGTACCGTTAGGCCGGTATAATGTAAAAAGTAGCGGGGGCGAAGCCCAATGGAGGAAACAACCAAAATGGGGGGACCCACCCCTCACAGGTCTCAAAAATTGTCGTAGCGCTATTCTGACACTGTCGGGGTAAAACTCAACTCTTGCTAGTATAAATCAAAAAACCCGATCAATGTATATACCTTTTTAGAGATTTCATGTACCACTGAAAATGCAGCATCAAACGGACAGGTTTCATAAAGTTTAACACAAAAAAGCGCAAGAAGTCCCATGGCTATAAGGCGAAAATGTTGGTTCCCCGTGGCTACATACATTTTGTGTATAAACAACCAAAGAAGCTCACCTGCATGTTATGTTCGTCAAGATGTGGTTTTCCTAAAGCAAAAGAGGAATAATTTAATAATAATATTATATATGAGCTTATGTAAACCTGGGCGTAAAAATAAATACATACTTTAGTGCGGAGGGGCGCCATTGTTGGCAGCCTCTGTCCCGGTTGTTGTCATTCTGCATGTAAGGATAGCGCGGTGAGGCTATCCTCTGCACCGAGGCAAACTGATGTCGTTGATTGCAAGGTGGCAAGACCACTTTTAACCTTTCCAAACGAAATAGCGAGTTGTTGAAAATGTATCAAAATATATCTTGATTTTTGCAGGAGACATAGGTATATAATAATATATAAATTACAATCTCCAGAAAAAACGCTAAACAACGCACCAAACTCCACAATTAAGACACATGCACCCAGGCCAAAAGAAATGCTAAGAGCAATAATTCCCAGCCGGGTTCGCTTTCTAATATTTTCACGGTAGCGACGTTTCTGTTCTTCATCCTCTTCTTCTTCAGCACTTGTAGCTTGAGTTGTTTGAGCGTTTTGAGACTGCTTTTGATCCGCCGAAAATTGGCGAATCCGACATGGACCAGATTGATCAGGGAAAGACAGATTGGTACGACAGTTACTCTGAATACTAACACAGGACGAAGTACGAAGGAAATTGGGGCGGTGATAGGCAACGTATCCAGAAAAGTGACATTTCTGTTGACTTGGAAAAGACTTTAAAATAAAATTTCCAATTCCACTACAACCATTACTTCGTTTCAATAATCGATCTACCAAGCCACGCCCTCCACAAAGCAATGACGACGTGGGTAGGACGGCAGAAGTCATGCTAAAAATGTGACCGATATATATATATATATATATTAGTGATGTGCGCTGAAACATTTGCCCGCTCCGAAGCTCCGGCCGGAGCGGGCTGCCGGAGCACCGGAGCTCCGGAGCTCCGGAACTCCGCGGAGCTCCGACAGTTTGTGGAAGTTATATAAAAATGTAAAAATTTTAATTTAAGCTAACAAAATTATTTTTGCAATGAAATGCACGTCTATTTACTGTTTACTTCTATCGCTTCATATTTTTATGTTCAGAATCTGATTCCTTTGCTATTTGTACACATTTGTTCTATTTGCTAGCTTGTCTTTTTGATCTGAAATGAGCTCAGACTTTGACAAATTTTCACAGAATCTATGGCTGTTTGTTTATATATACGTTCTGTTGCGCGTGTATAAAAGCCTGTTAGTTCACACTGCCGTTTAGTTCCAATGTTTCACTGTTTCAAGATTTGCTAAGTTTAAGTTTTATAAGATTACGATTCCATAAAATTCGTTACGAGAATTTCGACAAAAACTAAATTTTTAAAATCCATAATGAATTATTGCAAGTTTTAGAATGTGGACTAGATTTGCTTTTATCCACTGTTTAACATTTAATAAAGTATGTATATAATCGTAAAATAAATTTGAACGAGAAATGCTATCTGAAAAATATTAGAAAAGATAGGTGAGAAGAAAGCAAAGAAAACGTTTGTAGACATTCAAAGTTTACATAGAAGAATAAATTTTATCGGAAGAAGGAATAATTACGTAATGCATCAATTAATCGCCTTTTATTTAAAACATTTAGGAATCAATTCTTAGAGGTCATAGTTTATAATTATATATTTAAATTTTCTATTTTATCATCTGGACAAGTTGTCTCCAGAAAACGAATCATGCAGCAGTCTTGAGAAAATAGAAAAATTAAAAATAATACGGGCACTAATTAATTACAGTTCTTACGCACTGTTCGTGAGGCTACAGCAAGAAATCGTTAAGAGTTCAAAAATTCCTTCATTACCCAATTTATGCACAACAGACAGGCTTCAAAGCTTGAAAATAGTTGCTCCGGGTACCCGGAGCTCCGGAGCTCCGGAGCAGAAGCCCGCTCCGGAGCACCGGCGCACATCACTAATATATATATTTATATATGAATATATATATATATATATAACTGGCCATTTCTTAAGGGGCGATCCCCCCCTAGTAGTTATCAAATACTTTTAAAATTCAAGATTTTTAAAATCTAACTTTTATAATTTTGATATTATAATTTGACATTATAACGAATGGATATGGATAATATCTGTGAAAGCTAAAGTTGTAACTTACTATGTAGGTATGATTACGCTGAGCCAAAGAAAGGTAAAGTAATTTAAAGTTCTTTCAAATATAGAAAAGTATCCGTTTACTGTAAAAGCGCAATGAATTTGAGAAATATCATAGGGCGTTTTATGAATTTTAGTAAGTGCATATGCATTTGCGCAAATTCATAAAACGTCGTATGAATTTTAGCAAATGCAATTTTTGACAAAAATAGAAAACATTTTTTGGGGGAGGTTTGGAGGGGTCGTGGGGGGGGGGTCTAAAAAGGGGCCCCCTCCAAAATTCCGGGGGAGGGGGGCCCCCCAACCCAAATCCCCGTTACACCTATGTGCATGGGACGTTTATGAATTTGCGCAAGTGCATAAACGACCCCTCCAACGTGCATATGCATTTGCGCAAGTGCATGGTTTCTCAATCTTCATACGACGTCTAAATCTAAAAAATCTAAATTTGTTTCCGATTTTCGCGAGAAGTAGCCTATAGGGTAATTCAGGGGTGCTGATTCCGAATATGCTGTCGAATTTCGATCAGAGCTGAATAATTCGACTTAGACAATTTTTGAAAAAATCGAAAAGAAAATCGATTTTTTGGGGGCGCAGGAGCAGGATCGATTTTCATGAAATTTCGAACGCAGATTCAAAATCAGCACCCCCGAATCACCGCCTATAGGCGACTTTTCGCGAAAATCGGAGACAAACATTTTTGATCAATTTTGATCGATCGCTTCTACTGATCGACCGATTGATCTTATCGATCATAGGTATAACGGGGATTTGGGTTTTTATTTGAAAAATTTTGCAGAATGTACCCTAAAAATACCCAATTTTTGGCCAATTTTTCGCGCCTTGGGCGCGACTACCCCTCCCCCCGGTTGGGGGGGGGGGGCGAGGCCCCCCAAAATTTTGGGGGGGGGGTGTAAAAATGGCTGCCCCCCAATTACACCAATGAGATCGATCTCTCGATTCGATTTTTGAAATCAGCGACCTCGATGCATGGTGTCGCTGGGCAAAAAATCTGGGGTTGGCATATGGGGGGGGGGGGTTCCGACGGTGGGTGAGAGGACCCCCTAAATTTTCGATTTTACGCCATTTTTGGCCAAAAATCTGGGGGAAAGCAAAAATCTGAAATTCTGGGGGGGGGTCGCCACAATTTGTCATTTTGGTGGGGGGGTCCCCCCCCCCCTAATACACCTATATATGCCTCGATCATAGTTTCCCTGGAACTTTGGGTCTGGGGCATAGGTGTGTTAGGGGGGGGTGGGGGGGGACCCCTCACCCCAAATGGAGGGGTCGCCAACCCCCCCCCCCCTAAAAACTTTTTCTTACCACTCCCCCCAAATAGATTTTTTCAGAACCCTCCCCCATAAAAATTTTCAAACCCCTACCTAAATTTTTGAAATTTTTTTGCTAAAAATTCGAAATTTATATATTAAAAAATTCCAAAAATTAGCGAAAAATTGCCAGAATTCGCTTAATTAAGCTAAAAATCGTTAAAAATAGCTGTAAATTGAGAAAATTTTTCAATTTTTTAACGAAAAACCGAGTTTTTTCGAAATTTTTCGCCGACCAACCCTAGAAAATTTTTCTTACCCCTCCCCCCAAATCGACATTTCGCGACCCCCCCCCTCCCCCTTTTTCGCCAAACCCCTCCCTACTTTTTCTGAACCCCCACCCCCACTTTTTTCGCCAGCCACACCTATGCCCCTCCCCCCAAATCGACTTTTCGCGACCCCCCCCTCCCCTTTTTCGCCAAACCCCCTCCCCTACTTTTTTCTGAACCCCCACCCCCACTTTTTTCGCCAGCCACACCTATGGTTTGGGGGGGGGGTAAATCTTGGCCGAGCTCCGAAATGTGATGGGGGGTGCCGGGCCACCCCCAACCCCACCCCCCCCCCCCAGAATTATGACCTCAGAATTTTCGAAAAATGGCCAAAAAATGCAAAATTTTCTGTAATTTAGCCCTTTTTTCATAAAAATAAGGCTTGTTCTTAACGTTTTAGGGGCTTTTGCACCGTTTTAAAGCGATTTTAGGTCAAAATTTTAGAAAAATTTTTCAAAAAATGACCATTTTTCGACCAAATTTAGCTAACTTTTTGGGTCCAAAAATCGTTGGGGGGGTTCGGGGGGGGGGTAGCCAAAAGTTGGGGGAGGGTAAGTCAAAAAATCTGGGGGGGGGGGGTAAATTTGGTCAAAAATTTTGGGGGGGGGGATACCCCCCCCAGCCCCCCCCCCCCCCAAAGGAAACTATGAAAAAAGGGCTAATTACAGAAAATTTTGCATTTTTTGGCCATTTTTCGAAATTTCTGAGGTCCGAATTCTGGGGGAGGGTTGGGGAGGGACCCCCCCTCACATGTCGGAAGTCGGCCAAGATTTACCCCCCCCCCGAGACCAAAGTTCTAGGGAAACTAACCATGTTTACCCTCCCCAACCTCCCCCCCCCCAGCACTTTTTGGGGCCAAAAAGTTAGCCAAATTTTGCTAAAAAATGGTCATTTTTTGAAATTTTTTTTCAAATTTTGGCTTAAAATTGGTTTGGATCGGTGTAAAAACGCCTAAAACGATGAAAACATGCCTTGGTTCGACAAAAAAGCGTTTCGATTAGGGTTCACTTACACGGAAGGTTAGCGCGTTTGCCTGATTAGACAAACGTCAAGGTACGAAGTACCAGGGTTGCCAACTCTTTTGTTAATTGATGCTTTAAATTGACCAATATTAGGGGAAGACCAATTATTAGTAATTCGACTACAGATCCTTTCTTTCTTCCTCTTTTCTTGCAATCACTAACAGGTCTCAAACTTCACTCTAAGCTAACATTAATTATTAATTATTAATAATTAATATATTAATATTAATATTAATATTAATATTATTAATATAAATATAAATATATATAAATAATATTAATATTAATATTAATATATTATATTAATATTAATATTAATCATTAATTATCATTAATCACAAACATTCTCTTTCTTGAAATTGCTACTTTTCCGGGGTTCATTAGAAGATGGTTCCAAGAGATTTCTAAATCTTACGTACAGATTGACATTATTACATTAACTAACTGTTATTTGTATACTTTCAGGTACTGATTTCACTGCTAGCGTACTGCTATTTATAGTATGTGCCATTCGATTCCATTATTTATTTCTAGATGTTGGTTAATAATTCTACTTCAACATTTACAACCATAACTGCCAGAGAGTACTGGACGATGTCACATTTAACTTTTAGCATTATAAACTGACATAAAAAGTTTAAACAAAAGCGATAATGCTCATTACAAAACTGCAAACCAGACCGAAATTGGTTGCTTCGTTAGTAAATACAAACGAGGGCAAGAGTTATTGTTTAGTATTATTTTTCCTGCAATATTGGACTTCTAGGAAAACCGTTAACATGGGATTTTTAACTTTCGTGATAAAAGCCAGGCATAAAAGTTTGGGGAGTTTTAATAACATATTACAGAAAAAATACCAACTAGGATAAATTTGACCGTTTGGTTGACATAAACAGGTAAGGGCACGAATGGCACAGCCCTAACTAGTGGACATTCATATAAACCTAGCATACTTGCAAAATGAACCAGCACGAAGTCCTTATTTGCGATTCGTCCGCTCCTTGAGCATAGGTCTACCTACGCGGACGAATCGAGGACTACCTGGTAGTTACAGCCTATTCTGGGAGTCCCCGTGACTCCGAATTAAGCTAACTACCTAATTTGCATATCATAACGATACAACAGTCTCGCTCACGCAGGCTAACATTCACACATTCTTTCGGACATCACCCAATTAGCGGACAATCAGACATTTATTCATAACTATGCATTTTCCTGCCTAATATGGGAATTCTATGATAATTCCGGAGGTACAAATCCCATGCACCCGATGGGAATTGACATACCGTTAAGTTTTTGGAATAATCTATATTGACAACCTTTTTAGACCAGTTAGGGTTCTGCTCTTTAAATTAATAACACCAGTTTTAATGCTACTATGATTTTGGGTGATTATTACCGATAACTACAATCAATATTTCACTGTGCTAAATTCATAATGTTCTGCATTATCCCAATTTTTTGCAACTCATATGACTAACAGGCATTCAACTGACCCAATTAATGTACTAATGATTTTCAAAAATGTGATTCAACTGCTAATTATTGTTAAACAATAATTATTAATGTAAGAGTGAGCGATATGAATTCGAAGTCGATGATCATTAGTTGGGCAGTTTCTTAACAACATTTATACGAATATGGCAATCCTCACAGCCCCTATCGTACAAGGGGAGTTTCCCCAAGTTGCCGATCAATCAGTCAAAACGTTCACTCATCAGGCATACAAAATAACCGTTCAGCATTCATGCAAATCAGACATTTCTAAAAGTTGGTTAATTTCGGAACCTCACGCACCATGAGGGGTTTACCCGAATAACCATTTTACGTAAATTTAGGGAAGCATTCATACATTAACTACACATATTCTTAGTAAACATCTAACTATTAAAACACACTTACTTAACTAAACTCTAATTCTATGTGCATATTTGGTTATAAAGCTTTAAATTTTGTTGAGCTCAAATTTGGCTTTTTGCAATTCTACAGAATTGCCTTATAAAAGAAATTTCGTGAAAAATTGAACCTTATAAATTTGGTGAAACTTTATATAAAATTTGAAGGAAATCCAGTGAGTAATAATTGCTCGGCTATTATTACTAACAACAAAGCTAAATTAAACTTGTTAACTGAAAACTACAGAAAGATGAGGAAGCCGGCCATTCCTCTCGAAAACCGCTTGATAATTAATTAAATGAGATTGATGTAAACTCAAGGTTTTTAGAATTGGTTTTAAAACAACCTATACGGTTTTAGTAACTGGTAATTTTAAAGCCGACCTAAAGCTAAAACAAAACATAATACGAAACTAGTGTTTTGAAACAGTGCGATGTCTTTTGTGAAAATCATGGCCGGCAACTCTTAGTTGCCGGCTGTGGGGAGAACACTTCTGCTAACTAACTTATTAATTTCAGAGCCGTAATAAAGGGGCTCTCTAACTCAAAACTCAGAGGTTGGGTCCCACTCAAAATCCTGTACATACTACAAAAACAACCCCAAAAAGTGACAACAAAAGAGAGAAGAGAAAGGAATATTTAAATGAAAACGAGACATAGAGAAGAGAAAGGAATATTTGAATGAAAAAGAGACATAATTTTTGACCGAACAAGGCTGTGGCTTGGTGAAAGAGAAATAAAAAGGAAAGAAAGAATGAGCATGTCTCAAGACCTCCGTCAAACGGGAGGAATTTGCATGAGCTGCCCTGAATTTAAAATCATAAAATAATAATAAAATAAGGGAATAAGGAAATTAAACTGGCTCGGAAGCCCATCATGCTAGAAAACGTAAAGTTGGCCACCAGGCCGGGAATACTATAAAGTCCGGGCTCAGAGGCCCAAAAATGCAAACTACTGGCCTCCTGGCTGCAGCTTGAGCTCATAGAAAAGATGGCCCGTTGGCCTCAAAATACCAAAAAGGGGCCAATCGGCCAAAATACATAAAATATAAAAATATAGGGCCAAAAAGGGGCCACGCTATAATCCTAAATTTTTGTCCTAATAATTCGTTTTAGGCCGGACATAAAAGGTCCATGTGGCCGCTTAAATTGTAGTGTTCGTGCGTTAACTCAGTTCTTCCTTTTCTGGCCAGTGCGGGCCAGAAAAGGGTCCTTAGGTGCGTCCTATGGGGGGCATGCATTGCTATTTTCCCGTGACACACCAGTGTCACGAGAAGCAATACATGCGGGGAAAGAGGACTTTCTAACGGCCGCTCTCAACGAGTCTCAACGAACACTGACTGGGATTTTGAAAATTGGGGAGCGGGCGACAGCTCGCTGACAGCTTGTAATTAGCGCGGTTTCCTTTTATTTTAGAAGAAAGCTTCTAGAAGTTTCTGGAAACTTCTAGAAGCTTCCTATCTTTTGCATGTCCAGGTCCAGGTTCTTTTTGGCCTGGAGTTCAGTTGGGAGGTCAGATTAATGATAATGGGGAATTATTGCCCCCAACTGACTATCTTTTTGATAAATTTCGGGGACGAAACTTGGGCGAGTTTTACAAAATTTTGGGTTTACACGTAAACGTAACCAAAGGGACAAGCGATGAAAATATGATCTTAACTTGCCCAAAAATTGACAGAAAATTGTAAAATTTTGGCCATTCTGGGCTTATACAAAACAGGTGAGACTCCAATAAGTAAGCTGAGTGGATAAATTACTTTATTATGGTTAATAAAAGTTTATAATTTACTTGTTTTCGGCCCCTTATTCTTAATTTTCACTTGGACTTTTGGCCGAAAACAAAGGACGCCGGTCATTAGTCTTAGCAACAATTGTTCCTTGCTACTGGAAACTCCTTGTTCTCACTAGACTGGGGACAAGGAGGAAAACAAAACGTAAAAATATGCACATAATTACTTTTACGTTACTAAATAAAGATTATATTAGCGAATTCTACGTACTTAACTACCTAGGTTTAATTACTTTTCTTTTGATTTAATTTATTTTTGGGGCAATTAGGCCCCCTTCGAACCAATAGGATAGCGAAAAAGTGTATACTAACTCTCTTTTCGAGAGGCAATTCTTCTGCTGGACTGAGGCCAGCCTAAAGTTCAGGTGTTAGTGAGACACTTCGCCACACTTTAATTGCTCTTTTTGTAAATGCGTAAAGGGAATTCTCAAACACTCAATAGAAATCAAAAGGGACAAGAGGGGGCTTAGATAAACTATATATGTGTTAAACGTGAAACGATTTTGGTACACTGCAGCAATACTTTATCGTAGCCAATAACGTTTGTCCATTGTTTTTCAAAACTTTTGACACAATGTCAACTGTAAAAGGTACCAAATTTAGCCTAGCTTCAAATCGAAATTATAAGCTTTTGTTTGCAAATTTTTTGAGATCTTTAAACCAAAACATATTTTGCTAATAAGGAAAATAAGGAAAATTTTGTCATTTAAATTAATCAAATTTTATTTTCTATTATTAGTACATATTTGAACTTTATTAACATTTTATAAAAGTTTTACCAAAATAAAAACAACAAATAATAATCGCATAAGCAAACTCTTTTAATTTTGTAAGGATTGCCCCCTCTTTCAACATTACAATTAAAACCTTTCCTAATATTTAAGTCTAAGGTCAAGTACCCAAAGAGAACAATAGTGTGGCGAAGTGTCTCACAATCAGTTCAGGTAAGGACAACTTCTTAGACAATAGAGCTGGACTTAACACAAAGGTTGTGTAGGTCTTAGGTTAGGTTAAACCCTTTAGGGCCTTTTCAAGAAAGGATAGAGTAGAGTTAAAATTGACTCGGTCCTTTTCATGAAAGAGTTAAAAGAAGGAAAGTCAAGCTTGAGTAGAGTTAAACCGAGTTAAAACAGCTATTTTTAACTCTACTCTACTCTACTCTACCCTTTCTTGAAAAGGCCCTTAGAGAAAAGTAAGATTACGAAATAGAAAACATTTCACTAAAACATTTTCGACCATAACTTTCTCAATTTTGGGAGTTAGAAGATAAAATTTACATTTTTGGAATCAGCGAAGAATACTCTTCTGATTAAGCCTAAGTCATGTTTCCACATAAAATTTCACCCATTACGTAATTTTTACCTAATTAACACTCATTAACCCTAATTAACACTAACTAACTCGTATCATTACTAATTCAAACTAACTAACATTAAAAATGGAGAATTAAAGCTAAACGACACTAAATACAACTACCTACGGTTAAATATCGTTACCTACGCATATTTAGTTACATATTACTGATAATTAGTACTAAATCAGCATAATAACTGCTGTATTTTAGTGAACCATCTTCATATGACTATGTTTGATAATAAACTGAAATTGTTACTTGCTATTAAAGGGATATTAAACGTTTTTTCTTTGATGATGTTAAGACTTATTTTCCTTCATTTTTGGATAATTGACAGCGGGCTATTAACTGTCTGATAATGGGTTCTAATGAAAAGGCACCAGCTTTGCATTATACACAGATACTTGGGATTTTTATTATTATCTGCTTAAAACAGGGATAATGAGATCCTAATGAAAAGGCACCCGCTTTTCATAAGGGAAAAACATTAGAGGATTTCTATTCAGATCACCTAACTTACTAATATGTATATCAATTTGAAATATTGTTCTTTCAGTATTAGTAACACTCCTGACCCTATAATGTGAATTTAACTAATCTTTCCCTTTGTTTCACGAGGAATTAATCATATTTTAGAGATTGGCAACCCTGACCTTAATTACATATAGATACAAATACAGCTTGGACGTTCATTGATACGAAATACAATCATAAAGAATCTTTAACTTGGGCTATTTTCTGTGATCTTCTTTGGCATATTCGAGTGACCATTAATCAAATCTTTCTTTTTGGGTTATTTCTTCAAAACTTGATTTTTCATTTAACTAATTCCATTACATATGTTTACCCCCAAATAAAATTTCCGGTGAAAATATGCCTTAGGGTACCTTCTCAGCCAAGTCGGAGACAAAAATATTTTCGAACCATAAGGCGGCATCAGGTGTATATACCCTTGACTATCTCTCCCCACAAATGGAAAAGTCCCTACTCACTAGAGATGAGCATTTCGGCAACGGCTCGGCCCGCGGGCCGGGCCGACCTCCATTGGTTAGCGGGTCCGGCCGGGCCGGGCCGAGAAATTTTTAACTGCCGGCCGGAGCGGGCCGAAACGGGCCTGATCGTCACAAACTCACTAAAATTAGCTTAACATTTACTGATTCTGGTTATTTTAAGGCAAAATTCATCATTTTGTAGTATAATTTAGCCTCTCCATCTTGCTTTGAAGCCTTTGAAATAATATTGTTAGTAAAATTTTGGTTTTTTTTGGCGGGCCGGGCCGGGCCGAATTTTGGAACCGGCCGGGCTGAAAAATTTTGCCAGCGGGCCGGGCAGGGTCGGGCCGAGCAAACTGTTGGAGAGAGCCGGGCAGGGCCGGGCCGCGAATTTAGAAATTGTAGGTGCGTGTCGCGCAATGAGAAAGTGTACGTGAACCACGCGCATTTCCAGAAAACGTACGTGCGCGTCGCTCAATGCTAATCAGCGTCAACATATTGTTGACATGTTGCAGGAATCGGCTGTTGCCAATTCTTGTGCTAGCGGGCCTCCAGCAGTAATGGCTACGAACCTGCCCGGACCGGTTTCTGCATCTGGAACAAACTTCTTTCTGCCTATCCTGGTTATGGTCCAGTCTTCGCCATCAACCATGAACTGTCAGCCTTTCCATCGCTAGATCTTCCATGCCAAACAAGGACGTTTGATTTTGTACCCTTGGCGAGTGAACAATTAACATTTCATTTTGTCTTGACATTCCATTTTATTTGGACTTGTTGAAATTATTCATTTGAATTGCAAAACTTTCCCATCTTTTTCCAGTTTCAAGATTCATAATTAATCTACTGTTTTGTCATTGAAAATGGTTATGTTTTGTTTCTATTCCTTGTATAACGTCTGTACCAACTTTCTTAATTAGTTGAACTAAATCTGTAATAAACCTGAAGCTTACAATATTTACATCCAACAATTAGCAATATTAGGCAGATCCGATTTGGTCATTATTTCGACAAAAATGGAATCTTTGCGAATTTTTTTTAATTTTTTCTATTCGTGAGCTAAAATTTCAACAATTTTGAGCGTCTGGCCATTTTGGGTGGGTGGTGGGTCTGGGATTTGGCCATTTGGGTAGGGGGTGAGTAGTAGAGATGAGCACGGGACGGATTTTTTCGGCCCGGCCCGGCCCGCTCCAACAGTTTGCTCGGCCCGGCCGCGTATTTAGAAAGTGTACGTGCGTGTCGAGCAATGAGAAAGTGTACGTGAGCCACGCGCACATTTTCAAAGTGTACGTGCATGTCGCGCAATGAGAAAGTGTACGTGAACCACGCGCATTTCCAGAAAATGTACGTGTGCGTCGCTCAGTATTACAGCAAGGGCCCTTTCTCACAATATTAGCAAAAATAAGTACATTAGAATTCCAATGTATATACGACATATATTATATATCTATAATCTATTAAGATTACTCTCTTCATTTTATCTATTATTATTCATCTATCTTTATCTATTGTTGCTGTTTGGAATGAAAATTAGGATTAGTTTGCCTACGACTAATATGACCTCATTATAAGCTTTTTAGAGTTTCTATTTTAATGGCAAAGCAATTCATGCGACACTACTTTTTTAAGTAACCAAAGCCGTAACAGTTTATATTACCAAACTAAAATTGTAAGCAATTTAGTCCGGATGGATAAACCGATTATTGCCAGGGATAAAACCCAGCCTAGGCTGAGATGGAAAGATGGAAAAATCAGCCTAGACTTATTTTTCTGGAAGGACAAATCAGCCTAGACTAGATTTTCCTGTTGGAAATTTTTTCCTAGGACAATTTGTCCTGGGGATAGCCGGGGGAAAGATTAGCCCGTGATACAGGCAGTCCCAAAATATACAAATGCTCATTTCCAACTGTTGTTCCTGAAAAAATTCAGGCATGAAAGATTAAATTTTACTGAAGCCTGTATTGGTTATTTATTCATAATTCATATTATATAGCATATAGTAAAGCTGGAATTGTAAAAATTAAACATTAAGCATTAAGTCTTAATTAAATTAAATAAAATTTTAAAAGTCTGCATCAAAATTCTAAATCTTGGATATAGCTGTTTACAACATCGTGACTATAATATTACAAGGATTGCACAGATTTTCAAAGTTCGCGGTACAGTTTTTGACGCCAAAATAAAAATACTACAGTTTCTAGTTTCCTATGTTTAACACTTTTATAATTTTAAAAACTAACCATGCCTATTGAGATATAAAAATGTAAATATGAGCGAAATTGAACAAGGACTAAAATCTCCGAAAATGGGACCCCCTTAATTCAGTAATGAAAGAATGAACAAAAGAAAGAGGTGTCAATTGAAGCCATGATTTTATTGAACCCGTTGTGAAGTACTGAGTGTGTACCTCTATAATAAGCTATGTCGGACTTCGCTAGATGATTGCAAGTAGGTGCTCAGTGTGTGATATCCAGCCCTAGCCAATTGAGAGAAGATGCGAGAGTATCGTAGATTAGCGAGTAAATTGAGATAGAACTACTTATGGGCCCTAAGCGATCGTCCCTAAACTAATAAACTGAATACCGCTAGATTTTACTGTATGGAATACAAATTACTCATACCAGTTCTAGAATAAGCATACGAAACTAACGTGAAATATAAAAGAGCACAATAAGCGGATGCAGAGTACACAGGGGAGGGCGTTACCCACTCCCAATTACCTAAACCTTACCCAATCGACTCCTACCCACTAATAGATCACCCGACCCCAACTTCGCTGACACTGCAACTGAACTGAAGCCTACACTTTCTCACTTATATATACTTTGTGCTACTGGCGTAGCTAGCCCAAAAAGAAATCACTTTTATCATTCATAAATAAGAGAATTGTCGAAATAGTTCAAAGTTGTATAATCTCATCAAATAGAATATACTTTACGTCACACATATGAAGATAACACCGCATGTAATTTTCGGTGCTGCGCTGCTGCGCAGCTAGCTACTAGTGCCCTAATGGGTAATATCCCACAAAATACCCCCTCTTTTCCGCCGCCGGCCCCCCGCGCGGTGATCAATACGGGTGCCACAGAGAATTAAACAATGGTAAAACTGGATTACATTAGTTTTGGAGCTCCAAGTAGTATTTTTAGAGATAAAACAGACTGTTAGAACTAGCTATAATAAAAATGGAGCCAAACGATCCCCATTTGCCTGCGAACTACGCGGCTCACAGACGAGTCCGGACTGACACTTCGGACTTGGACTGGGTAAAACTGTGTCGGCTGTGACCGAAATTAAACACGAAACCAGCTTTGACAGACGAAACAAACATACGAAACAAACGACTAAACGAAACGAAACTATTGACGACTTTTGATCAACACAAACAACTACGTAAATTTTGAGAACAATGCAATAGACAGCCATATGGACCCCCACACACAAGGGCAGACAGACAGAAAAAACGGAGTACAATGAGGACACTACCCACTAGGGGACTCATCCCAACAAAATACAAACCCCGCGAAAAAAATCCAACTAAGATCCTATAAGCAAATAACAAATACAAACACTTACTAGCGGTTTATTATGCATATGTAAACAAAAATCAATAAACGAAGAAAATTATCATAAGGCAAACATGTTAAGGCAGGAATGAAAATGGCAAAATAAACCCTAGCTACCAAAAAAGAAAGACAAACAGTAGGGAGCACCCGAAATAAACGAAACCGGGGAACAAATAGACTGGAACCCTCCCTTATGAAACAACATAGAGTATCAACCCCCCCCATTTTATTATACTTCGCAAAGACAGACACAAAAATGGAATGAAAATTCACAACAAGATATAGCAATAGAGGAAACCAAGCGTCCAAGGCGTGCACAAGAGACCACAACTTCATAATGAAAGCATCAGGACAGTTCTAGCAGACACCGGGAACAGACCCGACCAGAAGAAAGTCCAGATGGAGAAACCCAGGCCAGACAAAAATCAGACCAGACGAAACCATTGGCCACTAATGACCACACCAGAAAGCCGGCTCATGCACGGCCAGACCCATACTAAAAATTCGGCCAAACCAGCAGAGAGGCCAGAAAAATAACCGGGATACGATCAGGACCCGGTAGACAGTCAAAGGGCCAAACCAGACCGCACAGAAAGACAAAGGCCGGAAGCAGCGGCCCAAACCAAAGATGGCAAAACCAGGCCCCAACAGAAAAACATAAGACCGGATATCGGCCCACAATACAGTGGAGGCAAATAGAGCCACTTCCATAACCAGTCAGACCGAGTCCAGATATGAACCACAACAGAAGCAGTTCGTCGTCTGAAGTACCGGCCATTACAATCTGGCGAGAGTCCAGATGGTCCAGAACAGCAACAACATGGTCCAGCTCCCGTTCAGCATCCGTCGTGGGGCACGCCTGGCGCAGAATGGGGGTATGTGGACTGGTTACAAGAAAACAACCATCACCTAAACACAAACAAAAATTAAAGTAGTAAGCATAAAGCACAGTAATTAAAGACTCAAAGAAAATGCCATGGAGTAAATGCAAGAACAAACAAAATACATCACAAAGCCCCTTAACTGTAGCATGGTCGCAGCTGTGTGAGTACCCCAAAGTACCCCAGTTTTAGGTAACAACCTTTGGAGACCCACACCACGGCGAAAACTCGAAAACTGTTAGATACTAGTCAAATGTAAGTAGATAGGAAACAGGGGTCTGGGGGAGACGGTTCACTCCGTGTCCCAGTCTGAGGTCAACAAAGCGACTCGCCCACCCCAGAACCCCCTTTAACCGTACGGAAAATAAGTAGAAACACGGAAAATGTTAAATGTGCCGAGCAAACAAGAAACAAAACAAAAACCCACCAAATCAGAAGAAAATTTTCCGGCGTAAAATTTTAATCGATGAAAGAGACCCCTGAGGTCATCATAAAAAATTTGAATAATCAAGAAAAAATAAACAAAAAATTTCTAGCAAATCAGCTCGGGCACTAGCGAAATTTTAAGTGAATTTCCATATACACGGGGCTGCGACACAACAACAACAACACACAACAACAACAACAACACACAACAACAACAACACACAACAACAACAACAACACACAACAACGCCCTCCTACACGTTTTCTGCCTCAACCGCCCTGACCTCCTGCACGCGGTGGTCTGCTCGCATTGCCTTAACCAGGTCTGGCAGATCGGAAAACAGTTCACTCCGTAAAACCATGTGAAGCTTGCCCATCCAATTTTGATGGGGGGCCGCACGGGTTGGATTTAAACACGACAAATGCGCGTAGTCCTGAGGCCCCATGTGCAGGAGCTTGGCCTGCGTTTTGCCAATACCCCAATACTGATTGTCAGAGACCTCAGCAATAATGCGAACCCCCGTCAACGGTAACCACCCACGATATGACGGACAGACTTGCGCCTTTGCACGGATAACCTCGAGCATAACAAATGCTCGCACATGGATTTTTGGATGTTCCCAAAAACGGCGGAACGGAACTGACCGATCAAACCAGCCCCTGGTATAATGCTTCGACCCTTGCATAGCCTGAAACGGGCAACCCCGTGAGGCCAGGTAGCGAGCGGGCTCGGGCAAGCAAAACCAATAGTCAGTCTTACGATGACGGTAACCGCCCTCAGAAAAGCGATGTTCATGCCCATAGACCTTCAAATAAGGGCGGTGGCCCAGCTCATCAATTTCCGGAATACGGTGCATATTAGAAGCCACCATACGTTCGCCAAAGAACGGGACCACCGGGCCGTATTCTTCGGCCTGATCAGGCTGCATGGCTTCGTGGGCAAGCGACTCCTCTATAACTGCCTGGACCTTCTTTTCTAAAAACTTCGACTTTTTCGTCCAAGTCTCAATCATTTTACGCAAGGTTTGAAACCGGAACAAAGATGGATAAATATAGAAAAACGGGTAAAGCTGGGCGATTGCGGCCACTTTGGCACACGATTCCAACGCAGCTTTCCCGACTAATTCCATCCCTGAAACAACCAAAACCCCTTCCCGAGCTAGAGGCGGAAACCGCAAGGTAGCCTGCCAGAAATCAGGACGCTCGGGTTGGATACGAAGTTTATCGTACCCCGGAGGGGTAGGGGTGGGATGCGTCTCAAAAGACACATACGCCCCCGGAATCAACTGATTCAACTCCTCAAGATAGTCATCCAGTGCTGTAGAAGGAACAGCAAATGGTGAGGCCCGGCCACGAAGCCAATTGTCCCAGTAGGCGAACGTATGTACAAAATACGGATTTAGAGCCGAACAACCCGAAATAGCCTGGACCGGTGGAAGCTCCGCATACTGCCAGTACCGATCCGCATACTGACGAAACGAAACAGCAAGGTCAGAAACCGGCAGAAGCTCGGCCACCGACTGCCGAACCCAAGGGTCAAGAGGCTGGGGTCCCAGAAAAGGTGGGGTACCCGCCATCCTATCCGATGGGAGACCATACCGGTCCTCACCCGGGTGGATACGATACGGGTCAGCCCCATCCATAAACTGTGGCCTTTCCCGCGGATTCGCAGCCGGCAGATTTCCTTCAAAGACCGTATCCTCTGGGTCGACAATATACTTCGGAAAATCCGCATGCAAATAGGTTGAAGACCCCTCTATATCTGAGTCAGCCAGGACCAAGTCAGTCACGACACGGTGGTAGAGCGGGTTCAAAACATGAGTGGCCGGCCACTGAATGGTCTCCGCTGGTGGATGTAGCACCGGTTGCGGTGGCTGAAATGGCGGTACCTGTTGCACAGAAACCACAGGTGGAGTCGTTGCGAACGAAATTTGGCATTGAGCGTCCATCAAGACAGGCCGAGGCACTGGCTCAACGGGTCGCTGGTGCCCCAACGGGCCCACCGAGGTGGACCGAGATGGGATCCCGGCTTCCCAAGCTGATACCCCAGGTAGCGCAGGCGACAGATGGAATAAAGAATGATCCGCGGACAAATTCATACCAAAGGTTGATTTGATTGATTGATCTACCGGTTGATCTACCCCTGGCACAGGGGACGGAGCAAAAGCACCCGGAAACAGAACTCTTAACAGAGCCAACACCGTGGTATCTCCCCGTCCCACTGTGTGGTATGCAACCTCAAAAGCATAAAAAGGTGGAGGATGACCAACTCGTTCCTGTAATTCGGCTGCAGAAATCCCCAGCAGTTGAATCAATTCCATTTGCAACGGAGTACCCAACGGAGGGACACGTTGAAAGAACGTATCCACAAAGTTGAGCCTCTCCTGATACGGAATAGCACCTAACCCCTGAATCGGTTGAGGAAGACGAGCAGAAGAGCCGCCTCCTGTAGAGCTCGAGACCAGATAGGAGCTAACTGTGCCACTGTTTGCATCGGAGGACCCTGCTGCAAACGCGGAGGGTCAGCGTTAGCGCCCTCAAGCAGAATTGGTGGCATCAACCCAGGGCGAGAGACTCCAGGGGCACTAAAAGGTGTACAATCAAAAGAGAAAAATCCAAAGCCCGCTGGGGATGAGTCAGCCAGCAAAATCATACCCAACTCGTTTGTGGGAGCAGGAATGAGCGTCAGCAGATACTGTGGATCCGCCATGACGTTGCAAACAACCACCTGTGGTTCACCCAAACTTTGCTGTCCTGCTTCCACCGCAGCAGAAATACCAGACATCGGTGTAGGCCCAGATGTTAGGGGGCCCGAACTTACTGATGGTAGTCCCGAACTTGTCATAAGAAGACCCGCACCTGTCGGGACAGTGCCCGAACTTATCGGGACAATGCTCGAACTTGTTGGGACAGAGCCCGAACTTATCGGGACAGTGCCCGAAGTTATCGGGACAATGCCCGAACTTGTTGGGACAGAGCCCGAACTTATCGGGACAGTGCCCGAACTTGTCGGGACATTGCCCGAACTTGTCGGGACAGAGCCCGAAGTTATCGGGACAGAGCCCGAAGTTATCGGGACAGCGCCCGAAGTTTGTACTGAAGTCCGCACACGAGAGTCCACGGTTAATTAAATTAAGGCTCCTCCAAAGTCACTATCACCGTTGATAGAGGTGCTTGA
>JASAND010030161.1:0-17239 GCA_030248195.1 Trissonchulus latispiculum | reverse complement strand
TTTTTTTTTTCTTTTCACGTATTGCTGCAGTAAAAATAGCCTGTTTTCTACATATACTGCTATAACTATGCTAAAAGTTCTCAAAAATTGAGTTTGAGTAACAAAATGACGATTTTTTTACCAAAAAATTCCGGCGACGCCGGAAAATGTTTGAAAAATTTGACCGAAAATCCTTAAAATTTGGCATTTTTTAGGCACCTTATAGCGTGTGAGGGGGAAGCCCGAAAAGGGGGGGCCGAGTGGGGGGAACCCAAAAAAATGGGGGCGCCCCCCAGTAAAAAAGCCCAGGTAGTGGTAAAGATACCTAATACTGAATTGAAATTATTGAAGCCTTACCGTCGACCTATGCTATTTCAAAAATTATAGAGTGCGCTGTTGTATAATCAAATGTCAGTTTTAGCTTAAATTTAATCTTTTTAATTGTTTAAATCGAGACTGGACTTTAAATATGGACTACGTAAGTTTACTCGCCTTTTGTTTAGTAATTAATCCAGAGCGCAGATCAACAGAATTACTAAAAAATTATGGATGGAACAAATAGCAATGGTTTTTAAAAACCTTTTGAAGAAACGTCATTTAAAATTTAAAAATCCTGATGAAGCTAGCCGAAAGAAAGAAATTTCCTTTAATTCAAGTTGGAGAAATTATGCATTTTGACTTTCTTTGAAACTTGTGAAAAATACTTTTGGCTTATGTGCTTAATGGATAAAAATTTATATATATATTTTTTTAACCATGCAAAAACCATTTGCATTTTAATCAGAAAACTCCAATAACAAAGTAATTATACTGAGATATAATAACAAGCTGAGGAATTAAAGCCGGTGTTCTAAACAAGTCCAATTTTGTATATATAGCTATATGTATACAAAATATATATTATATATATATATCATAACCAGATTAGCTTTTACAATACGGAATTCGTACAAGAACAGTAATTTTCAGAAAAATTTTAATTTTGTCTGAAGTACAGAGAGAATAAAAGTAAACTAAAATGGTAATAAATATCTTTTGTTTTCTAAAAATGTAAATGGCATAATTATTTTTTATTTTGCGTTTTGAAAATGCTGCAACTTTTCCTAGCGCTCTAGCAAAGTTAAATGAATTTTTTGATTATGACTAGAAATTATCAGACATGCCAGATAAAAACTAAACATGTTTCTGACATATTTTGCCGAAAGCTGTAAGAGCAGTTTCTGGTGCTCGCAAAAAGTTCGTGGAATCAGTTTCTATCTACTTATTTAGCTTAATTGAAAATTCAGCTTAACTATTACTTATTCAGCTTAATTGAAAAGTCAGCTTAACTATAGTTAAGAAATTAAATTTTATTTGCCAGTAAATCTTCTTTAAAAGTCAACTTGCATTCGATTAAATTGTTCATCGAAATTCGTATATAGAATGTAAAAATATGGATGGCGTTTATTCATCGAAAATGTGCTCGAATAATATAAATATAGCATATTCATACCGTGTATGATTGATTTTAAATTTAAATTTTAAAGCTATAATGTAGTAAAGTTTAACTATGCTGTAAGACAAAAATCTCTTAACAAATTGCAAATTTCATGTTCCTGCATTGAAATAACTATATAGAATATAATTCAAACGTTATTACAAATTACAATGTTCTAGTAACTACAAAAAAGCGAAAAATTGTGCAAAAATTGTCCAAAGCGTCGAAAAAAAAATTTCGATTTTTGTAGTGTTAAAGAGCTGGTTCCGGTTCCGGTTCCGGTTTTTTAAAGCCAGTTCGGGTTCCCGTTCCGGTTTTTTGGAGTTCCGGTCGATCCCTACTGTGTACCCATTGTATTGTAATGTGGGTACCTCGAGCGGACACCGAGCAGAGATAGCCCAGATTTACTTCTACAGGACTGATACAGGTTTCAAGGGGCCGCTTTGGATTTTTTGGACCAGAGATTTTGAATCCGTGCATATTCTTATCTCCGCCGTGGTTTCAGGAGTATTGTGCGAGACCCATTTCAGACAGCTGAGGAAGGCCGTTTCCATAGGCTGGAGCATAAGTGTCCCGCAGCCGTTTCTAGGTTTGCCAGGAGCCTCTTCCAGCGGTTACGATGGCTCCAGCTCCACCGCTTCTGCCTTCGCCGGTGACAGCACCATCGGTACAGATGGTGTAGTTTTTCTTGGCAATCTTCAGTGTTGATGGCACCTTCGCATTCGCACCTACAGCGGTACCGACTGCAGGCCACCCAGTATCCGCTGGTGACGTAGCATTGTTTGAAGAAGTTAAGTTCATTTATCATCAGAGGTTCGTGGCTGAGTTTACACGGGGCGCCAGTCCGATACACACTTTGAGATCTGCAAAAATAGCGGAACTTGCCGCAGTATGACCACAGACGCAGAGGAACCGCCAACCACCACGCCGCCGGATACCGGAACAGACGCGTATGCGGTGGGTTTCAGGTTTGACTTTTTATCGTGGTTTGTCACCCACTAGTCTCTTGATCGGTTATAGCGCCGATTATCCGCTTTCTCCCAACACTAAAGAAACAGTCCAGCACTTTGTAGGGACGCAATTCGAGACAGACTGCGCCCCACCAGACTCCTTTAGTGAAGGGGGTGTTTGCGGACGCCTACTTCGCCAGACAGCTAGCATTACGTTGCTAGCTGTCCGCCCACATTGCTCTACGTGGAGGCATCGGTCGGACGACTTGACCACTGAGGCGCTCGAATTATCCGAAAATCCGTTGTCCCAGCACGAGTGCGTGGGGTTCACTGTACGAATATCAGAGTCCCTCGAGCAATTTTTTACAACCCATTTGAGCTGCTGTGCTGTCCTCTCCTCAGTAGCCTAATCGCAACGCATACAGGCAGCTAGGCCTAGTCGTAAGCTTTCTTATGAGGTATGGAACACCTCTCTATGGTGCGCCGTTAGTGAGAAAAATTGTCCCAAACTGGCGGGAAAAAACCCCCATATGCGGGAAAAAACCCACCCCGAAAATTTTTTGGCAAGTTGCCAGGAGCATTTCTAACCGTTCCAAATGAAAGAGCGGGTTGTTTTTAGTACAACTGCATCAAAATATATTAGTTTTTTTTGAAAAATTGAGGTCAGTGACTTTTGAAAATTTGGTATATATATATGTTTGACGCATAAACATAGGCAAATTTTGGAAATTTTTAAAAATTGTTTATTTTCGGCAGTTTATGCATCCTATCGTGTAGAAAACCTGTTTCTCTTGTATTTAGGGCCAAACAAGACCCATTTTAAGGCAAAAATAAGCATTTTCTTCCAAAATTGAAATTTTGGCACCATGTCCGATTTTGACCCCCTGGACCTCCCATAACAGAACGAACCCAGGTAAAACCTATACCAATTTAATCTATAGGCTCTATTAAACAAATGTGTGTATTAGTTTGACCTTTCCTGGTAATGGTTAAAAATTTTCAATTTTTAAAAGTGGGTTTTCCCCCGCATGTGGGTTTTTCCCCTCCAACTCCTGGGGCCCGTTGCATAAATGTGATTATATAGTTGATTAGTGTAGCAGTTTTTCGAAAAGAACCTTTGCTGCAGTCCACCGTTTTTGGAGTTTTTGGTACCATATCGTAGCTGTTGAAGTGATTTATCCAAAAATCATGAAGTATTTAATTTATCCTCACTTACTCATTCCGTCAAAGAAAAATTTTGTACTCAATCTTAATTTCTTTACTTATTAAGCTGGCATCATTCCAATTTAAGCTGTTTCATTTAGACTTTTGATTT
Source organism: Trissonchulus latispiculum (assembly GCA_030248195.1). Taxonomy (NCBI): domain Eukaryota; kingdom Metazoa; phylum Nematoda; class Enoplea; order Enoplida; family Ironidae; genus Trissonchulus; species Trissonchulus latispiculum. The sequence goes on along the minus strand of JASAND010030161.1, from coordinate 13,518 downwards.
CACTAGAACGCTTAAAGTGCTTCAATATGATGTATAAATTATTGTCGTAGCCCATTCGTAGCAATCATTATTCCCGAAAAACTGCTACACTAATCAACTAATCACTAATCAACTATATAATCACTTTTATGCAACGGGCTCCAGGTCACCCCAGGTCGCACCGGGGGGGTTAAAGCAGTGTGGCATACATCATCATGAAGCGCAACAGATGCCCTACACATATATACAACACGCTTTGGTCTAGGTCTTTGCAGTAGTTCAGGGTGGCCAGGCAAAGTTTGCCAAATTTCGGCACTTGAAAGAACCAAAATTTTCGAAAATTTCAAAGTCCCAAAAAATTTGCTGGGAAGCAGCGTCGAGAGCGACAATAATTCACCCTCCAGGGTTATTTTGGATGCTCTTCAAGATAGGCTATTAAAATCCTAGATAGCTCATACCAGTAAGCCCACACTGGGGGTGGGTTTTTTCCCGCTGGACTATACGTATATATATCCATTTTATTTATTTAAACTTTTCAAAACTTGGCAGAACGGATTTTTTCCAATTTCAAAAAATTCTTCAACTTCTGCTGGGCTCTGCCCCCCAGACCCCCCGTGTTCTTGTTCTGTATATTCTCCATACTTTGCTTCACTCACGGGATATAGTTGTTTTCCAAGTGGCAAGTGAACTAACCTTTCCATACGCACTATCATTTTTCTTGTAAAAATATTTTGTTCCTGGAAAAAGAAAATTTTTACCTCCCCCCCCCCTCCCGGAAAAATTTGGTTTACCCCCCCGAAAAAATTTTTCAGCGGGCCCCCTCCTTTTCAAAATCCACTGCCGGATTTTGGTTTATAATTGCGTATATTATAGCCATGGGGTGAAAAAACCCACCCCCTTTTTTGGGGGAAAAACCCACCCGCCTCCTGGGAAACGGGTTAGAGCAATGAGCTCCAAAACATATACCAGCAGAAAGCTCGACTCTTACTAACCTATATATATATATATATATATATATATATATATATATATATATATATATATATATATATATATATATATATATATATATATATATATATATATATATATGTGTGTGTGTGTGTGTGTGTGTGTGTGTGTGTGTGTGTGTGTGTGTGCGCAAAGATAAAGTCATTTGGTTCACTCCTGCTCATTTTTTGACATTTTGAAAATGACTCCTACTTTTTGGTCCAACCTTCCAAAAAATTGCCAAAAGTTTGGACCGATGTAACTTTTGACTGGGTTGGGCTAGAAAAGTTTTGCAAATATCTGCAATGATGGCAAGTGTGCACACAGCCAGAATTAGATCGATCCGATGCACCGTTGGTCTGGCATATTGCCAAATGTGGCGGGGGAAAAACCCACCCAATTTTTTTGAAAAATTTTTTAACAACCAAACAGGCAAACAATTCGACACTATAGCACGGTACTATCGAGGACGCTGCATCATCCTATGGTGTCAGATTTAGATAATTTTGCTTCCCTGGCTAGCTAGGGGCCAAAAAACCTGAAAGTGCCATTTCGGTACTGAAGGACCCAAGACAGGTCCAATTGTGGATTTTAACAGCCAATTTAACGTAAAAACCATTCTCTACACGATAGACTAATAAGTTTTATCAAATTACATTGTTTTTAGCATTTTTCAAAAATTGCCCTATGTTTAAATGCGTGTATATATGTGTTAAACTTTATGAAACCTGTCCGTTTGATGCTGCATTTTCAACGGCAGCATGAGATCTCAGAAAAAGGTATATACCTAGATCGGGTTTTTGATTTATATTAGCTAAAAAGAGATGAATTTTACACCGGAAGTGTCAGAATAGCGCTACGACAATTTTTGAGACCTGTGAGGGGTGGGCTTTTACCCCCATTGGGTTTCCCCCCGCTACTTTTTGCATTATATATACGTATACCGGTCTAACGTAACGGTATAGCCATTGGGTGAAAAAAACCCACCCCCTTTTTGGGGGGAAAAAATTCACCCGCCTCCTGTGTCATGGGTTGGAGATATGAGCTCCAAAACATAGCAGCAGAAAGCGCGACTCTTTCTAACTCATGTATGCAAAGATCAAGTCATTTGGTTCACTCCTGCTCATTTTATGACGTTTTGAAGATGACAACTACTTTTGGTTTAACCATCCAAGAATTTACCAAAAGTTTGGACCGATGTAACTTTTGGGCTGGGCGGTTGGGCTAGAAAAGTTTTGCAAATATCTGCAATGATGGCAACTCTTCCTCTTTGCACACAGCCAAAACTAGACCGATCCGCTGTACCGTTAGTCTGGCACATTGCCAAACGTGGCGGGGAAAAAACCCACTTTGGAGGAAAAACCCACCGTAATTTTTTTGAAAAATGTTTTAACAACTCACCACAGAAACAATTAGAGACTATAGCACGGTACTATCGAGCACGCTGCGTCATCCTATGCGGTCAGATTCGGACAATTTTGCTTACCTGGCTAGCTAGGGGCTAAAAACCTTAAAAGTGCCATTTCGCTGTTGGAGGACCCAATACAGGTACGATTGTGGATTTTAACAGCCAATTCTACGTAAAAAACCATTCTCTACACGATAGAATAATAAGTTTTATCAAATTACATCATTTTCAGCATTTTTCAAAAATTGCCCCATGTTTATGTGTTAAACTTTATGAAACCTGGCCAGTTGATGCTGCATTTTCAACGGCACATGAGATCTCAAAAAAAGCTACTTAGATCGGGTTTTTTGGTTGATACTAACTAAAAAGGGTTGAATTTTACACTGGAAGTGTCAGAATTGCGCTAAGACATTTTTTAAGACCTGTGAGGGGTGGGTTTATTTTCCCCCCATTTGGGTTTTTCCCCCATTGGGGTTTTCCCCCCGCTACTTTTTGCATTATACCGCTCTAAAGGCACAACCTAGAGAAGCGCAAATTAGCTTAAAAGAAAGTTCTAAGTACGCCAAGTACGATGGTATATAAAGTTGTCAGATAGCCCTTATAATAAAAGTTTCAGCCAAAATCCGAAAATGTGGGTTTTCCCCCCATGGCTATACAACCTAGAGAAGTGCAAATAGGCTTAAAAGAAAGTAGAGAATAGAGATACACCGGGGCCGCCACTACCGGGGCCGGCCGGGACCTCCAGGGTATTTTTTAGGGATTTTTTTCGGGGGGGGGCTTCCCGGGGGGGCCCGCCCGGGCCCGGGGGGGGGGCGAAATTTTCGGGGGGGGGGGGAGGTTTGTGCAAAATTGAGCCAAGGAAATGGTATTTTTTTGCGTATTTTACATAGTGAAACGCAAAAAGTTCTCAAAAATGCCAGGATTTAAGCTAAAAATGGCTATTTTTACGAAAAAATCTCCGGCGAAGCCGGAAAATTTTCGAAAATTTGCCTATTTTTGGCAAAAATTTGGACCTCCAAAAACTCCCGGAAGAGGGAAGCGAAAATCCCGGGAGGGGGCGATTTCGGGGGGGGGGGGCAGGCATTTTCGGGAGGGGGCCTGTAAAAATACCCTGACCTCATCTCACCGTGGCCCCGGCCGCGGCCGGGGCCAAGACCACCTTCGCCCCGGTACCTGGGCCTGGAAATTGGTGATTAAAATCGAAAATTTTAAAAGCAAATTTTGCAATAATTTCTGATATGTATACAAACGTTAGTATCGTTTTTTTATTCAAATCGGTGGGAAAACAAACGATTTGCAACACTTTTTTGCTTTCGAAATTTCAAAATTTCGGTCAAAAAATGGCAAAAATGTACAAAATTTTGCTCATTTTTGGCCCCGGCCGGGACCGGCGCCGGGGCCAGGCCCGGGTGCATCCCCGGGTGTGTGTGTGTGTGTGTGTGTGTGTGTGTTCGCGTGCGTGTGTGTGTGTGTCTGTGTGTGTGTGTGTGTGTGTGCGTGTTTGTGTGCGTGTGTGTGTGTGTGTGTGTGTAACGCTCAACACTTCTTTTTTCGCATAGCTTAAAGTGCTGGCTTGCTGCCACATATGCACTAGTTGGTCGGGGAAGGTTGAGTTGGGTTGGGCGCAGCTATCCTATTGGGAGTTCCCCATTTCACATATATGTGTGTTACCTTGTTATTGGGATGGAGGGTTTACCTTAGCCGCGCCCACCCTTCCATTTTAGTATTGGGTTTCCTTTGTCACGTTTGCTTGTCTCTCTCCCTGTAGTTATTTTGTGTGCACTCGCCTTGGGCTCCGTTGTCAAGACAGTTGGATCCCCCGCCCCCATCTGTACTTCCGGTCTCCCCGGCTCTGCGTAAGGTTTAGTTTTCCTGTGTGCGTAAACCGCCAGTGCAGCCTTCTAGCGTGTACTTTCTATTTTATATATCTGCGTCATTTTCCGGTCTACGCACCATCATTAAACCAATTATATATTAGTTATGTTGGTAGGGCTTTATTTAGGATTAGCTTTGTTAGTGTGTACGTGTAACATCTGTTACTGACGAGGCTACCCCGGACTGGCTTTCTGATCGGCCAGGCGCATTTATCCGTTGGGCGCAGTTCCAATAGCAAGTCGTTAGTAATCGTCACATTACAACACTTCCGTTCCATCTCTATTGATTCGTGATGATGATAGCCCCTGTCCCGACACTTCCACTCAAATGCGGCAGCCCAAAACGATATGCCTCATGTATAATTAAAATACTTTGTAATTTAATTTGAAAATTAACGTTTTCCAATCTTCATCTGGTTTGAATTCTACAGAAACAGATGGATCTTGGAGTTGTCTTCTCTCGTTATGTATTTTCCGCATAGAAATCTGCAGTATGCTAGTTTGACCGGTTGGAAAGATGGAAGGAAGTAAGTATAAAGTGGCCAAATGATGGGCTCCAGTTGTTTACTGGTCTACGTAACAAAACACAAAACACAACGCAAAATTACATATACCGTAATTGGCTCCCAGTTGAATTAGGCTCGGCAGTAATGTAATGCGTTCTTACTGACGCTTATCTAGAATTGCAGACAATTTTAACGAATTATTATCTATCTGAAGATCTATCTATCTGTTTATTTATCTGAAGAATTCAAATAAACTTGTATAATTTTCCTTAAGGAGATTTTAAACAGAAATTGATGGAACGTTCTAGTTACCTATAAAAAAATGCCCGGGATTGGGAAGCTTTTTATCGACTTTTCCATCACCTTTTTACTGTCATCCGTTTCCCTACAGTATGTAACAATTTTAATAGGTATACCCGATTTTAAAAGATTTCTGCATAGTGACCTAGCAGGGTGAAATAGTTTATAGTCAGCAAGGTCCGACAACTAAGCCTTGCTTGTGAAATTGAAAATTTTCTTAAGAATCGAATAGCCAGCTAGGAATAGACAACTCCTCGTCGAGTCATGAGACAAATGCAGGTGAAAAGGAAAAGGTTCACTTGCGCCAGTGCTCGCTCGCTTTAGCTTGTTATTAATTCACCTTTTTCTGCCTAATGCTGGATTATCATGACAAACAAGTTCTTTATCTCCACTTTGTTTTTTGGTGAATTTCAAATTTCAAATACTTCCCGAGACTGCAGTTTCGCGCTCTCTTTTCAAAGTAGAAAAAGTTTTCATAACAATGACCTTAGATTATCTCCATGAATTTTTGTATAAAAGTCCACAGGTTCACTTAAAAAATTAAAATTAGATTTCCTCCTCAGACTGACAACTTATATCCATGGGCCATTGCGATGGGTCTGGTGCAAACACAGTCACTGTATGTGTATAGTTACTGCTTAATAGGATTATTCCCCTCAAATTAAGCTGGTTAGTTAGGTATATTTTTAAACCAGGTTTTGGTAAAAATTTGAAAATATTTCTTAACTTATATAATTATTAAAATTACTTAGTTTTGAAATTGGTTGAGACGAGAATTTTAAAACCTCGGCATCTGGGCGGCCAGTGCCCACCAGACAAATTGACTTACAAACGAGCCTCGAATCAGACCTATCTTCGCACTAATTATACGCTTTGATTCATGCTCCCTCCAACTTTGCAAACTAGAAAGGAAAGGAAACATCACATATAGATATACATACATAGGCAATCGTATAGTTAGCGCTAATTAATTACATATATATAACATATATGTCATATATAGGACATATAACATTAAATATTTTTCTCTTAATTCTAAATTATTGCAGCTATTTCATGACGTCGTCCAAAAATTTTTGGGCTAAAGTTGTATTAGATGTGCTTTTTTCTGCAAAAGCCATTTATGAAATCTGATTACTTTATGCTGCAAGCAGATTCTATTAGCGTCCGCTTTGGGTCTTCGTTTTATACGTTAAGTCCGCGTCCGCAAATTATCTTTCGTCCGCGTACGCGGATTATACCAAAAAGTGACGTCCGCTGTTTATACCCTGCGTCCGCGTCCGCTTTTTATACTGGCCCCGTTCGATTGATTAACACATCCGTCACAACAATGTAAAGAAATAGTACTGTTTTGCATTTCAGGAAAGTGAACTATCGCCTAGATATGGCTTCTTCGATGTTTAGCGCATACAATGCTCCACTGATCTTAATATCAGTCTTATGCAGTGGCGTACTTTGCTATGCAGAAGAAAATGTAAGAAATTGTTAACTACAATACATACAGTATGAAGAGCCAAGGGTTAAAAGAGTGGACATTAATGTGAAGACAGCAGACGTTACGTACTAGCTTTGTGTCTCCTAGTCAATCTCACTTAGCTGATTGATTCAGATGTGCGCTCGTACACACCCACACACACCCACCCACATTCACGTAAACATTTTGTAAATTGGCAGATGCTGCCGCCAGCAACTGGAACTGTAAACTGAAACACACACGCACACACACACACTCACACACACACACACACACACACACACACACACACACGCGCGCGCGCGCGCGCGTTTGTCCGTTTTCCATTCCTTCGGTTAAAGCATGAATGGACGTTAACGTATCTAAACCCAGGAATTCGGCTATGTGCATAATTGCACTATATTTAAGAAGAAAAATAAACCACTAGAGGGCTTCTCTTCATTGCAATGCCTAATGGTGCTCCGACCACAATACGCGAATGTTCCCCCGTTTGGTGGGGGGGTAGACAAAAGGGGTCCTTTTTTGGTTGGGGGTAGGCAGAAGAGGTTCCCGTTTGGGGGGGGGGTCATAACGACAGGCTAGTATCGGCTTAGCCTGATTGGCTGCTCTGCTGAGAACCTCCCAAACGGGAACCCCTTTCGCCTACCTCCCACCAAGCGGGGGTCTTACCCTTCATCTTAAACAGTGTAATTATGTGCTCTTGATAAAGCTGAACAATTGGTTCTAATGATTAAAAGTTGTTGCTTTGTAGCAATTAGCTTGATGAAGTAGATGCCGCATAAAAGCACTTATGCCCTTGCGAAAATGGAAATAAATGGTCTATTTAATTTTAGGCTCAATCTTTAGGCCCGAGATCCGTAAGCTTAACCAGAGAAGACCTGCTTCAACTAAAACGAAATAGTGAACAACGTAGATTAGTTTTGCTGCCTCTGTGGGAAAATGCTTACGCCAATATGTATGGACAAGAATTTATCGACAGAATTCAGAGCCAGTAGAATCGCAGCAAATGCATCAATGTATTTATTTGTTACAATTTACTTTGTCCATGCATTGCAAAATAATAACTTTACATCATTTGTGGTTGCTGTAATCTAACACTTTTGTATGCGTACTGATTTTCTACTGAACGAATATTCATTAAAGAGCGTGTATATGTCTTAACGAAAACATAAGCTTGACGTATATATTTCAAAATTTCGCCAACGAAAACGCAAATTTGTGTTTTCGCTAACGCTAACGAGGTTCGCACTCTAAGTGAGAACCATTTGGATATTTGGATACCGTTTGGATATTTTCCACACATCCAAACATGCTTATGTGGAAACGTTCACACAGTTTCCACATATTCATGTGTGTTACTTTATTGCCAGCACAATACTCAACCATAAGATAAGTAAATAAGTATATAATGCATAACGCATAACCACACAAAGATAAGTATATACAAAATATGTGTGTAGCCACTGGAGACCGTGGAGAGCCATCATATGGAACTGACATAATAAAACTGGAGCTGCCGTCTCAGTTTAAAAACCATTAATATTTGTACTATCTACCACACTCTCCGGCAAAGAATTCCAAATTGGAACAATTCTTGAGAAAAAATTATCGCTGTGTATTTTGCAAAATTTCCATTTGAAGCCCCTGGTTGTAGAATTTGAATACACGAAAAAGTCGTTTACAGCTAAGTCAACTTCGCCAAGTATAATCTCATACATGAGAATTAAGACTTTAACAATTCTTCTTTCTTCCAAACTCTTTAGACCTAATCGAGAAAGTCTGTCTTGATATGAAACTGAGCCCAACCCTGGTATCCTTTTAGTGAATCTTCTTTGAACCTTTTCAATCAAATCAATAACACCAACAAAATGATGGTTCCATACTTCGTACTCACATTCAAGTTGTGGTCTGACATACATATTGAACAACTGCACCATAAATTTATAATTTCTAGTAACAAAGCTCCTAAAATTCGTATTAACCATAGGAAAGCAATTTGATGCCATTTTAGAACAGTGAATATGACTCTTAAGATCACTTGTAATATACACACCCAAATCCTTGACAGACGAAACCTTAGATAAAGTCACGTTATTTAGATGATAATTTTGACATGGATTGTTACTACCAATGTGAAGAACTGAACATTTTTGGATAGCAACACTAAGTTGCACTTTTGCAAACCATGTATGAACTCTATCAAGGCCCTGTTGCAACGTTTCAAAACTTTGATTTTGGGAAAATCCAAAATACAATTTGGAGTAGTCTGCAAATAGTTTAATTTTCTACACAGTCAGCTAAATCTTTTATGTAAGTGATAAACAGTAATGGGCCAAGAATACTTCCTTGAGGTACACCTGACGTTACTGTATGCTTTCGAGATTTGGCTAAGCCAATTTCGACACATTGTTTGCGATTTAAAAGATAATCCTCAAGCCAACAACTCGACACCCCCATTGACAGTTTCCTTTTTCTAACAGTTTCCCATGTGGAACGCTATCGAAGGCCTTCGCTATATCCATGTTGATTACATCCACAAATTTCTTTTCGTTTAGAGCTTTAGTACAATCGTTTAAACATAACAATAATTGTGCCACAGTAGAGCAGTTTTTTAAGAAACCAAACTATTTTTAGTAGTATATTGGTTTATTAGTTTATTAGTCCACTATTAGTTTATGTTCACTTTACTACATCGATTTTTAGTTGGAGCCTTAGAGTGAGAACCGTTAGCGACCAGAGTTAGAGAACCAAATTTTCTGGGATTCACAATACCGGTGACCCCCCCCCCCCGGTCCGAAGAATTGTACACCTACAATCCCTTTTCCCCCAGATTACCCTGAAGATTTCGTAAGTGGTTCCCAAATTTTAATTAGCCCGTCCGAAGAACTTGCGGATCCGCTTAGAACTGCTTGTGGATTTTTTCAGATCGAGTCTTTAGTAAGTTCTGTTTTCAGTAGAATACGTACGTATAATTATTTTTGGGTAGATTTTGGAGATAAATGTCCATCCGAAACAACTGGGAATATTGCATTGAGTACGCATGTATATACCTAGATTAGTACGTATGTATATAATAATGGAGGTTTTATTTTCCTTTTTTATACCATTTTCCTAAAAGGACACGCTGCCCAAATTTTTCCTGATATAAGGTTATGCTTTGAAACCCTTTTCTAAAAAAGGTTTTTCTGTCCATCTTGCACTTCCTTTATCCCACGAAAAATTTGTTTCCCTAGTTCTTCTTGTTTTTCCGTGTTGAAAACCTGATCAAAAATTAGTGATAATCCCGAATCTGAGGCTTTTAAACAAAAAGGTTGTCAAGGCCTTCCCTACTGTCTTTGAAATTGAAAATCCAGGTTGTAAATTTAATAGTACTGCTTGGCCCCAAGAATGGCTTGGTGCCTTTGAAAAAACTTGGAATATTCTGTGAGTTGGCGTGCCAAGGATAGGTTGGACTGGGCCACCTGCGCTTGCGCGGGTGGTTGGGTATCCCGGGGATGCCCGGACATGGGTCGGGGTTAATATGTGCCGCGGTACCCCAAACCGTTATCGTCTGGTAGTGGGCTGGGATGGTGACGCCTCCCCTCTGGCTCCCATTCGGAAAAGGACGAAGGACTTTGGAAACTTCGAGGACACCATTAACTGGATAGACCTCAAACTGCTCCAACACTTCGTGATTAGGTTCAAAAAGGACAGTCTGAAAGCATCCAGGTTGCTTAGGTTGTTGGCTAAAACCGACCTTACCACTGCCCCCATCCTCGCGTTCCCTGATTTGAAAAATGGTCGACCAAAAACTCCAATGGCCCCCGTATGGTGAATGAACGCCCTATGGTTTATGCCATTCGCGCCCTTACCCACGGAGAAAAAGGATACGACATTAGCCGGCTGGAAGGGGCAGGTGCCTTATGGGCCTGCCGTAAATTCCGGTACTACTTCACCATCCATAAATTCCTGATACGTACGGACAACCAGGCTGCCCAGCATAACTATAAGCAGCAAGCGTCCGTATGCCGTACGCCTATAAGAATTTGAGTTCGATGTGGAACACCGGCCCGAAAAAATCAATGTGGTTCCAGACGGTCTTTCTCGGTTTGAATCCCACAACCCCCAAAAGACAAATAACAATATATCACAGATGTGATGTACCCCCTGCCATTTATGTTGTAACTCTGGTCGTCCCTCCCCCTTCAGATGTCCTTTCCTGGAAACGGGAACTACGAGAATAACCAGAATTTGCAGCAATCCTTCCTCATCGAACACAGGAAACTTCCCTTCGACCCCGACCAAGCAGCAGCAGCACTTTGCAAACTTCGCTTCAAACTGTCTTCGTACAGCCGCCTACCATCCCTAAACCAATGGAGTTATGGAACGCTTTAATCATACCCTCCGCTCCCTTATTATTGGCTATGTGGATAAGTACCAGCCCGATTGAGACGAATACATACCGTGGGCCCTATGTGCGTATAGAGCGTCCGTCCACAACTCCAATCGTGAAACACTCTTCTTCCTTATGACCGGGCGGACTATCGCCACCCTTCCGAAAACCTCTTCCAGCCCCAGGAAGGTGGTAGCCCTCGTACCTACGATGACTATAAGAGTCATCTTACCTCTGGCCTCGGCCGTGCATGGGAACTCCACCGGGAGGCCTTGGAAGAAGCATCCCAGATTAATAAGGAACGGTATGACAAACGAGCCACCCGTTAGAACGTTGGTGGGTACCAGGTACGTTAGTCATGCTGAACGTCCCAAATAAGAATGTCCCCCCGGCCAATGTAAGAAACTCTGTCCTAAATTTCAGGTTTCCTAAATTTCATTCCTTATCGGATGCCCGAAAAACTTTCCAAAACAAACCACAGAATTACCCTCGTTAAAGGCCCAGAAGACACAATGGTGGTGAATATTAATCGCCTTAAACCCTTTAACGAAAAACCCGTCAAAATTTCATCCGTATCTATTTAAATTGCATAAGTTATTTTGGATAACTTAAAATCTTGAGTGCGAAGACTACCTAATTTTCCCTGAATTGCCGTTTCATCAGAGTTATGCTACAGGGTAACTCAAAAAGGGTCTAAACTTGTCCAGACCCTTCACCCTACTTTACATGGTATACTCACCACACCATTCCCAATACTTTGTCCGTCCCTATCCCCCCCAAACCAGTAGAGATCTCACTTTTATTGGCCATGGCATTTCTTCATGGATTCAGCGTGCGCTTAGATACGTAAGCAAGGTGTTTTGGCTGATGTGTAGTTTAAATGCTTGTATGTGGTATATCTGTATGTATAAATGCTTAATACTTGAATATGTGCTTAAAAATAGTCAAAAGTGTAGGACCCTATTTCTGCACGTGCTTTTCAGTTATAAAAATATTTTTTGGGTTTTTCTCTTTTTTTCAGCGTAAAATGGGGTTTTCTTTTTGTGTAGCTATACGTTTCGGTATTGTTATACAATTTAGTTAGTCTTCCTTTCTCTCTTTTACCACAATTTTATTAGTCTCACGTAAGTAAGTTTATTAATAAACCAAAATTCTCCTTTAGGGTCCTACGTACGTCTGTCCTTTTGGTTCCTGTATAAATGTAGAATGAATGGTATATATGTTTTCTATAGCTAGGTGTTTTCTATCTTCATTCCTTTCTCCGTCCTGTTGTAGATATTCTTGTTCCTGTATACGTAAAAAGGCCTTGGATTGGAGGTACGTTTGGCCTTAGATCCGGCCGTTTCTACATATACAGATAGTGTACCATGTGCCTCGTTCGGGTAAGTTTTGACAGTCAAAATAAAGTCTTCTCGCTCATAATACGCGAGGGCTACCTAAAACTTTTTTCTGGTTCTGGGATTTCGTAAAGGGTTACGAAGTTCAGACCTCTACCTTCCCACTGACCACTGCCATCCTTAACCTCACGAGTTTTTTTACCTTTTCCACCAACCCCCTGTACTCTGTAGTTCGACCACTCCACCCTTGATTTTGTATGTTATTGTTTGGCACCCTTACTCTCCCAGCATACCCCCCAGGAGGGAACCCACTCCATTGGAAATCACTTCACCCTTCCCATTCGCTATCACTATACCAAATGTGCACTGTTTTGTTGTGTTTTAGAGCTTTTTGTTGCGCCTTTGTGTTATCAAGTGATTTCTTCGATTTGGTGCGATGGCGGAATCTATCACCATCCCTCCTTTCTGGTCCTTTGTGTGGGCCAGACATTCTCTGTGAACTTTCCTGACGAATCCTATCAGTCCCTCCCACGAAGACGGTATCCCCAGTCTGTCGACATTAGCGATTTGGTCGCCTTTCCGGAACTCGATCCAAACTCGACAACTACACCCCCATGGCCAGTGGCCAACCAGAAGACCTATCTGTCCCCGCCCGCTCGATATCAACAGCCTTGACGAATTGCCGGAACTTAATCTTAATTTCTGGGATTCTGTCCTGCCTATGAACCAGATCCCCCCCGAAGTCTCCCTCCATCGCCAGCGAACCAGATCTACCCCTGCCCCAGAGGACCCCAACAACAGTCAGCCTAGTCCTCCCAACAACAGAATAGGGGCAGTCGTGTCCAGTGGACGCGTGGTTCACCCGGATTCGGGCAGGCAGGGATTCTCATGAACAGCTGTCTCCATCAGCCCACCTCCAACGTCAGCATCTCGATCAACTCCCCGTTCCTAGCCCTGGTTCCCCCGGTTCAGATGGTGGGAGGCCACCGTCTAACCTGGCGGGAATCCGACCTTTGCTGTCACTCTCCCTCCTTTTCATGAACCGGGCAATGGTATTCAAGGTGGAAAGAACGATTCTTCTGACTCAGCCCTTCCTATTTAGCACGAGTTTGAGAGGGGGGGGGCGGATCTTTCGTCAGAGCACTGGCCATTATTGACGATTTTTTCATTTTAATCAGTCAGCTCACTAAGAGTTCTCGTTAATATGATGTTTGAAGTTTTGAGTCGTCGTCGTCTTCTTCAGTGGTCGATCAGGGAGTTCTATGCTCGGTGAGGACA
>JASAND010030159.1:0-47860 GCA_030248195.1 Trissonchulus latispiculum | reverse complement strand
ATTCACTGGTGGTGTTATTTTGGGGATCCGACCCAAGGCTGGCCAGATCTGGTTCCACTGGTTCAAAGTTGAACCAGTTCCTGGTTCAAGCTACAGGAGATAGCTGGAAGGTTGATCTTTTGCACACAAAGGTTATTGGGCATGGGGAACTCACTGGTGGTGTTATTTTGGGGATCCGACCCAAGGCTGGCCAGATCTGGTTCATCTGGTTCAAAGTTGAACCAGTTCCTGGTTCAAGCTGCTGGAGATAGCTGGAAGGCTGATATTTGGCATACAAAAGTTGTTGGGCATGGGGAATTCACCGGTGGTGTTATTTCGGGGTTCCGACCCATGGCTGGTCAGATCAGGTTCAACTGGTTCAAAGTTGAACCAGTTCCTGGTTCAAGCGACTGGAGATAGCTGGAAGGTTGATATTTGGCATACAAAGGTTATTGGGCATGGGGAATTCACCGGTGGTGTTGTTTTGGGGTTCCCACCCATGGCTGGCCGGATCTGGTTCAACTGGTTCAAAGTTGAACTAGTTCCTGGTTCAGGCCACTGGACATAGCTGGAAGGCTGATGTTTGGCTTACAAAGGTTATTGGACAAGAGGAATTCACTGGTGGTGTTATTTTAGGGATCCGACCCATGGCTGGCCAGATCTGGTTCAACTGGTTCAAAGTTGAACCAGTTCCCGGTTCAAGCTACTGGAGATAGCTGGAAGGCTGATATTTGGCATACAAAGGTCATTGGACATGGGGAATCCACTGGTGGTGTTATTTGGGGATCCGACGCATGGCTGGCCAGATCTGGTTCATCTGGTTCAAAGTTGAACCAGTTCCTGGTTCAAGCTACTGGAGATAGCTGGAAGGCTGATATTTGGCATACAAAGGTTGTTGGGCATGGGGAATTCACTGGTGGTGTTATTTTGGGGATCCGACCCATGGCTGGCCAGATATGGTTCAACTGGTTCAACGTTGAACCAGTTCCTGGTTCAAGCTACAGGAGATAGCTGGAAGGTTGATCTTTTGCACACAAAGGTTATTGGGCATGGGGAATTCACTGGTGGTGTTATTTTGGTGATCCGACCCATGGCTGGTCAGATCAGGTTCAACTGGTTCAAAGTTGAACCAGTTCCTGGTTCAAGCTGCTGGAGATAGCTGGAAGGTTGATCTTTTGCACACAAAGGTTATTGGGCATGGGGAACTCACTGGTGGTGTTATTTTGGGGATCCGACCCAAGGCTGGCCAGATCTGGTTCATCTGGTTCAAAGTTGAACCAGTTCCTGGTTCAAGCTGCTGGAGATAGCTGGAAGGTTGATATTTGGCATACAAAGGTTATTGGGCATGGGGAATTCACCGGTGGTGTTATTTTGGGGATCCCGACCCATGGCTGGCCAGATCTGGTTCAACTGGTTTAACGTTGAACCAGTTCCTGGTTCAAGCTGCTGGAGATAGCTGGAAGGCTGATATTTGGCATACAAAAGTTGTTGGGCATGGGGAATTCACCGGTGGTGTTATTTCGGGGTTCCGACCCATGGCTGGTCAGATCGGGTTCAACTGGTTCAAAGTTGAACCAGTTCCTGGTTCAAGCGACTGGAGATAACTAGAAGGTTGATATTTGGCATACAAAGGTTATTGGGCATGGGGAATTCACCGGTGGTGTTATTTTGGGGTTCCCACCCATGGCTGGCCAGATCTGGTTCAACTGGTTTAACGTTGAACCAGTTCCTGGTTCAAGCTGCTGGAGATAGCTGGAAGGCTGATATTTGGCATACAAAAGTTGTTGGGCATGGGGAATTCACCGGTGGTGTTATTTCGGGGTTCCGACCCATGGCTGGTCAGATCAGGTTCAACTGGTTCAAAGTTGAACCAGTTCCTGGCTCAAGCGACTGGAGATAACTGGAAGGTTGATATTTGGTTCAACCTGTACAACCTGTACAACCTGTCAACCGGTTCAACCTGGTTTGGATCTGGTTCAACCAGTACATACAAATTTATTTCTAAATGCATTTATAAAAATTCAATTTCTTAGTACTGGATCTCTCTGATGATGAGTATAGTGGTCCTAATTCCGCCCTGGCCTATAATAAGTATAGGCCTATTCCTCAATGTTATGCTATCATGATTGGTCAGGGCCTGAGGGATTAGGGCCGAAAGACTTTGACCAATTATGTAAGTTGTTCTTGATCACAGAAAATCCCATTTTACCGATTTCTGATTATATAATAATGTCTATATATGTGGTTTTGCTATTTCTGTAGAATACATAATATGTATTGGTAAAAATAATGAATGTACGTAATGTTAGTTATTTTACAGTTTTGATTTTGTTTAGTCGTGAAAAATGTAGAACTTGTACTGTACCTATAAGTTTGTTGATATGTACCGTTTAACTTTAGTGTGGTTGTATCTCTGGATCTTGTGTTTGTTAACATTCATACCTGGCTGTATTTTCAAAGTTTTTAAGGTGTTGTACTTTATTTTGTAAATACCTAGGGTGTTGCATTATATGAATTACTTGCAGGATTAAACCGTCCCTTTCTTTTATGTCAACTGGTTCAAAGTTGAACTAGTTCCTGGTTCAGGCTACTGGACATAGCTGGAAGGCTGATGTTTGGCTTACAAAGGTTATTGGACAAGAGGAATTCACTGGTTGTGTTATTTCGACGATCCGACCTATGGCTGGCCAGATCTGGTTCATCTGGTTCGAATTTGAACCAGTTCCTGGTTCAAGCTACTGGAGATAGCTGGAACGCTACGATTTTGCATACAAATGTTATTGGACATGCGAATTGGTCATACCACCTAAAACAGCGTTTTTCGGAGTTTCGGAGCCTTAATAAGGCGGCGCTCCCAAAAATTGTAAGAAGGACAAGTAGGAAAAATGCTCCTTGCAGTCGCATGTAAAATGCAATAGCTATGAGGGTCAAAATTTAAATGTGTCAAGGACAAGATTTAAAACGTCTAATATGAGCCAGCATCTAAATCGGTAAAGGACAAGATGTAACTGGCTAATATGAGCCGCTACGTTTCTCTTGGGCTCATATTGACGCGAGGATACTAAGTTGAGTTAACTCTTTTGCACTTTTCAAATTCGCATATACGTATGCATAATTGTCCTGACATACGTGTGCTCTTGATACAATAAGTAAAGTCAATCGTACACACCGTGGATAAGCACACATCAAATTTTTACAGATCAGTTGTGTATTTTGTTGTATAAATGCTATGTACAGTGAGCCGATAGCGAAGACTATACCGGTTTACGGGAGCTTTATACATTTGTTTCTACTATCTCCAGCAGTTGAAACCACGGCAGCGAGCGTCAATATGAGCCCAAGAGAAACGTAGCGGCTCATATTAGCCAGTTACATCTTGTCCTTTACCGATTTAGATGCTGGCTCATATTAGACGTTTTAAATCTTGTCCTTGACACATTTAAATGTTGACCCTCATAGCTCATATTACATTTTACATGCGACTGCAAGGAGCATTTTTCCTACTTGTTTAGATTTATAGAAATAGTTGAACTTATTTTTTGTTTGCTTAAAGACAAGAGTTAAAAATTAATTTGTACTCTAACTCTATAGAACGTTTATATAATCTGGAGAAACATTAAACGTACGAAAATATTTTGTAATGTGTGCATAGATTGCTGCAGAGTGTTTGAGCAAAATGCACTATTTGGAGTATATATATATATATATATATATATATATATATATATATATATATATATATATATATATATATATATATATACGTATATGCAGAATGCACTAAATACGTATGGCAAAAGGCGTAGATGTCACAGTCACGTTTTCCAAAAAAATTTCTTGAAGTCACGATTGCAGTTGAAGGCATTGGCGCACCCAGGGGAGGGGTTTTGGGGGTTCCGAGCAGGTTTTTTTGGTTTCACGATTTGCGCCAGTGCTGCGTCAGGAAAAACTTTATTGCGTCAGGAACTGGGGTCACTGCGTCAAAAATTAGATTTATGTTTAAAAAATTTAATAAGTATTTTAAACATTATTTTAATGTTTAACCAATATATATTTAACTTATCAATACACCGCATTACATTTTCTACCTGTTTTTCAAATTTTGCATCATTAAAGCCGACTTTAATGTGTGAAGCATTAAGAGCTAGAGAAAGAAACAGCACGGGGGGGGGGTCTGGGGGGCTGTTGAAGACTTTTTGCAATTAAGACTCTCCCAGGAATTAATTTAGAGCATTTTCGCGACCAGTTGATGTGGTATTAGGTATAGCCGGTTATTGTAATATCGAATGTATATTAAAATATTTTTAAGTGCTACATCTGCAAAACTTGCAAGCTGTTGCCGCTGCTAGACGCGCCCTTATTCAATGAATAAATAAAATATTAGATTGTCAGTCGTCGTAGCAATCAGCAACTAGTAAGAAGGCAGACACGCGGGGATCTGGGGGCGCAGCCCCCACTAGAAAATTTTTAGAAATATCACGTTTGAAACACAATTTTTCCAGCAAGTTTGCACAATTTTGCCTCTAGTTGAAGTTCAAATCCAGCTGCGCCAGGCTTGCATCAGGGCTAATTTCGTTTGCGTCACATGAAAAAAATTTGCGTCATGTCGCAGCCCCTGACGCAAAAAACCATGGTTCCGAGGCCTCTCACCCCACATGGAATTTTTGGAGAGAAGGCAAAAAGCGATCCATTTTCAAAGCATACAGTAACAAATCGGAAAATTTTTGTTCCTGCGCCGCCTCTCTACTTCAAGTTTTGAAAATTTGCGCGCCTGCAGATATCTTTATTTCTCTCAATTTTTAAAAATTTTCACGCCTGGAGGCTTCATGGCTTCAAATTGCTTTCTTATTTCCGGGTACAAAGTTAAACTTTAGATATTAGTGGAATCTGGAGAAAGCCTATTTCTTCATTAAAAGGCGTTGAAGGTTCCATAGCCGATTCAGTTTCTGAATTGCGGTGCTCCCCAAATCTCGCTGTTTTAACCCAGTTATAAGCTACTGCAAATATCTCGGATGAACTATTTTATGTCAGGTCGCATTGCTTTGCTTGTTTCTTTGCGTCAAAGTTTGATATTTAAAGATAGATTCTCCAAAACCTGTTCTGAAGGTGTTGTCAATTTGAATTTTAAAACTTCAAATCTCTACGAAGCTAGATAGTAATTATATAAAAACTTAGGTCAAGTGCAGATACAGGATCGCCTTCCTGTTTGCGATTCGAGGGTCGGAAAAGTTAAGATGAAAATACAAAAGGGGTACAAAACCAAAAAAAATCGCGCCTTCGGCGCGTACGTATTTTTTATTTCATAATAGCCTATTTACTGTGATTAAGAGTTCATAATATAAGAGTGTGCCACTAGGCGCACTCTCTGTTATCAGAGCAAAAACTATGCTCTGCTCGCTAACGGCCCACCCCCCCGCAAATCAGACCCTTCACTTCAAAGAATTTTGTGCGCGATGTTTGTGTTCTAAAGCTCGAAGCAGGCACAAAATTCGCGCACGCACTGCTTGTGTTTTCGAGCTTAAGGGGGGGCGACTAAAATGGGGGTTCCCCGAATTTGTCCGATTGGCCTACTTTTCGGCGAAGTTAAAGAGCATGGGTGTGGTCAAAAAATACTTGGTCGTTGGTTCTTAGCTGCCCTCCAGCCATGTGCAGGCGTCGCGTTTATGTGCCCGACCCCCCCCCCTTTTTCGCATCTACCAACATAATTAATTAAAATCTCTGCTGGCTGCAAGACCCTAGCTCAAATCTTGTCATTGGCCGCCAACACCGGCGTATCCAGGATTTTGAAAAGGGGTGGGTCCAAAAAATTTTTATCCTCCTCCTGCCAGGCCCACCCAACTGAACTGTTTTTATCCAGTTCAGTTCAACAATAGACTGCACAAGCGAAGCACATACTCACCCTCCTGTGTGTTGGCGTGTGTTGCTTCTAACTAACTTATAACTCACTCATAATAATTCTAACTCACGCACATACGTACATTAGCATAGGGTCGGGTCCTGGGGGGGCTTGTTCCCGAAAAATTTTGAGGGGGCTTGTACCTTGAGCAAACTTTTTCAGGGGGGCTTGTACCTCAAGAAAAATTTTTTAAAATTTTTCGAAAAATTAACGCTAATTTTATTAAATTAGCAATTTTTTGTCAAAATTTGCAAAAAATCTTCAATTTTTGGAAAAAATTTCAAAATTTTGCGCGATTTTATACTTTGAACGGGGGCTGCTGGGGAATTCGACTAGTGAAGCCCCTTCAAGTACATATATAAGCCAGATACGTCATGCCCAAATTTTCCGTGTCTCGGAAGCTGTAGCGGCTGTTTTATTCTGAGCAAAATGAATTAGCGATCAAACGTTTTAGATATTGGAAGCAGTGGTCCAACGCAAGATGGTATGAGCGGAGGACCTCAGATGAGAGTGCGGCAAGCGGGGCAGGTCCAGCGATTTCGATCCCAGCAGGTAAATACGTATATATCCGTATATATATTGCTGCCAAGTGCAACATTAGATCTGCCGTAATAATACATTATAGGTATAGGGGTTGTGGAGTGTTTGATCTCTTACGTAGTGCTTCAAGCTGCAGTGTTACTTCAAGCTACAGCATACCTAGGTAGTTTACTATTTTGCTTTGCGTTAAAGTATATAATATAGTATATATACAATCATTGAAAGTGGCCTTGAACCCCAATCCGAACCGAATTTCTCAGTTAAAGACTCGTTTACAATCAGTTCCTTGCTTGACTGCGCATATTTTAAGGTCGTATTACGTATATTCCCAGTTTATGTCTTGGCAAACTTGTTTTCGTATGTATAATATGCTAAATTTTAATTTTGTGTGAGGTGTTGGCGGTCCAAGCATCTAAATTTGCTGTGAGGAGTCTGCTCGTTTTGCATGGCGTGTACAGAAATTGAACACGTCCAATAGTGAATAAATGTAATGTATTAGAGATATATATATATATATATATATATATATATATATATATATATATATATATATATATATATATATATTACATATGAGCCGATTTCTGGTAGGGTTAACCAAACCTTGGACAACCTTCAACAATCTAATTGGCTCACACTTTCAGTAGCAACCCGGAGTAAAAGGAAAACCTCCGAACCTTAGAGCTCAACTCTACACGTTCAGTGAGTTACAGCAAAATCAGATATTTTCGACTGACGTTGCCGTTTGACTTCACCAATTAAAATTGTGTGCAGGCCGACAGAGTGAAATCAGACTGACCAAACTTTAATAATACAGGTGCCATATATCGGCCACCTATCGCAGTAAATTTGAACTTTCTAGCATTCATAATCCGCAGTTTGCAGCGATCAGACTTTCGCTTAACCCTCCGTGCTCAGTAAGCACATTTCCATATTTTTTGACCTAGCAACCTTATTATGCCTTAGTACCAATCAATATTTATAAATGTTATTTATCTATACGCCACCATTGTCATTGGAAAAAATTAGCAAAATCCCAGACCCTTTGAGATATGGCGCTTCAAAGTTCGAAAAATCGGCGATTTTGGGCCAAAACAGCGATTAAGTCAAGTTTGGGCCGCCATAGCCGACTAGTGGGAAAAGATAGTAAGCTAATATTTTCAGCACATAAACTAGGTATATACCATAGACAGTGTTTTAAATCAATTTCAGCCAAATCTGAGAAATTTTATTTTTCGATTTTTCAACACCCAAAATGCCACCAAGAAATAGAAACATTCACCAATGTGCTAAAAGTTGCGTTATTTCATGTTTCCACATTCATAGAAGCAGTTTTCAAGATATTTCATAGCCCCATCGGGTAGTGCACTTACACAAGCGCTTACTAAGGTTCCAGTATTGATTGCAGGAATCTTCAGCAGACGGTATATACTGTAGAGTACAGGTGACTTCTGTATACCTCGTCCCTTGAAAAGACCCCATTGACCAGTCGAGATCGAGATAATGTCCAGTTCGAGCAGCACCATGGGAATGGACGCCCCAGAGTTCTGAGCGCATCATAGAGCTCGTCTGGTAGGGGCCCGTTTGACTCACAGAGTTCACACATTGGATACACCACCAAAATTCTCATTGGTCACAAGGTGTCGTCGATAGTGTCATTGGGATGGATGGTGATAGGCAAAAGTAGTAGAA
The DNA here is from genome assembly GCA_030248195.1 of Trissonchulus latispiculum. Lineage (NCBI taxonomy): Eukaryota > Metazoa > Nematoda > Enoplea > Enoplida > Ironidae > Trissonchulus > Trissonchulus latispiculum. The sequence continues at coordinate 39,753 of JASAND010030159.1, read as the reverse complement.
GTGGGAGGCAGGGTGTACCATGCTCTGCTACCATCAAGGTGTGAAGACTTAGATATGGTTAGGTAGCAACTCCACTTCAACATGCCGACACTTAAGATTAAAGCCGGATATATTATGGTTAACATGCAATATCACCTCAAAACCGAGGTATGCATGCGTTAAACGTAGGAAAAAAGTTTTTTTTCGGAGTGACATAAACTTGAAACTGACAGGGCTGTTGCGCGGCCTTCCTCAGAAAAAAGGAATAAAAAGGAATTTTGAAACAGAAAAAAAGGAAAAAAGGGAATTTTCCCGATGAAAACTGGCAAAAATAACAAACTTTAAAGGCTATTTTCTTGCTGCTACGCAATCGCATTTCATATTTTTTGCTTTAAAATTTAATCTGATCGGATAGATTTGATGAGCGATTTTTCTTTTTACATTGACATCTGAAAATGGCTCCTGAAATCTGTACTGCCGCCTGTAAACTTGTATGCATATATACACACAGACTTTATAGTGGACAGGGACTATACAGTGGTGGACTTTTTAGACTTTTGTGATAAGTTGGAAAATTTTCAGACTTTTATGATAAGTTGGAATTTTTTTAAAAATTAAGAGGAGGGGGGTTGGGGTCATTTTTTCGACTTTCTCCGATCTCGCTAATTTTCACATTTTATTGTCCAAACGGTATATATCAACGAGTTTTTAAAATTAAAGTCGTAACTCTTACGAAGGTTGAGTAATTTCACCTCAAAGTTGAGATTTCATGTGTTAAACATAGGAAATTTTAAAAGTTATCATTTTTCGCGTGCGCCAAAAAAATCAAATCCCCCACCCAATCCCCTTTTTTGAAAACCATCCGTTTTCCTTTTTGCCAGACAGTTTTGATTAGTAAAGGTCAAATTGTAGGCACAAGTTAAATTTGTAGTTTTGATTTGTAGGCAGAAGGACAGTTTGTAGTTTTGTTATGGCAAAGCGGTAACAGTAGGCAGAAGTTAAATAGGCATAAGTACAGTAAAGCAATTATACATTAAAATAACGCTAAAATGTTGAACTGCGATACCCTAGAATTAGAATTTTAATTTAGGCCTTTAAAATTTTTTAATTAATTTTTAAAGTATTAAAATTTGAATTGATGGTCAAGTCGTGTTAAATTTTAATTCTTCAAAAATTAATTACAAAACTTTAAAGGCCTAAATTAAAATTCTAATTCCAAGATACCGCAGTTTAACATTTCAGTGTTATTTTAATGTATAATTTGTCCAGATTCATCAACGTTTGTCGCGAGATTTTTTTGGCGTACGCGAAAAATGACAACTTTATAAATTTCCTATGTTTAACACATGAAATCTCAACTTTGAGGTGAAATTACTCGACAACCGTAAGAGTTGCGACTTTAATTTTAAAAACTCGTTAAAATATACCATTTGGACAATAAAATATGTGAAAATCAGCGAGATCGGAGAAAGTCGAAAAAATGTCCCATGAAGTCGCCAAATGATTCCCCCCCACTAGGGATAAGCCAGTACTGTGCTGTGTACCCCTCAAGTAGGAAACGCGTACCCCAAATACATTTTAACTTTTCTTTACAATTAAAGTGGTTCCACTCTTTGGCTATGGAACGCTTACCCCTGGAATTTCGCAATGTGACTAAAGCGTGCCGCCTTCAATTCACGACATTGTAATTAAAAGATATCCTAAAATTTTTTGAAAACGAAACATGATTTAATGGATTATGACGATTAATGGTTCTACGAGACCAGTATATATATACATCAACTATTGTAAATTCGTACATTCGACTTAGCCTAGAAAAACCTAAAACCTAAACATTTAGAAACCTAATAGTCCAATTGACTAAAGTTCGTACAGATAACTTTGGTTTTTATACATGTACGTATTTGTTTGCATCATTCAAAAGCTGTTAATAAAGCGAAAAATAATATAAAGAACGAAAAATAGTATATATTATAAAAGAAACGGGGTACGTGGGCCATACTTGATGCCAAAAACCTGTACTGCAGCCTTAGCGTGTGGTACACGTGCCATACTATTGCCCGTGTCGCGGCAGAATGCGCACCGGAGTCATCCGGGACAACGCGTCCGCCAAGGGGTTGAGCTTTCCTGGCTTATGTTGGATGTTGACTTTCAGTGGGCGAACAGTTTCCATCCATCTGACAATCCTGGGATTAGGGGGATCTTTCAGCCACAGCTTCATCATTGCCGTGAGCGGCTTGTGATCGGTCCAAACGCAGATTTGCTTGTTGGAGATACACAGGACTGTGCTGAAGGCCTTCAGCGCCCAAACCACGGCCAACGCATCCTTTTCAACTGTTGAATAGTTGCGTTCTGCCTTGTTGAGCGCTTTGGACTGCACCGCAACCAAGCGAGACTCACTGCCAACCTTTTGATAGAGAACAGGTCCAAGTGCGTGACCACTAGCATCAGCTTCTACAACAAATTCAGATTCAGGATCATCTTCTATTTGATTCAGTGCTACAGATCTGGTGAGAGCCGTCTTCAGGGACTCAAAAGCTTGTTGCTCTAGTTCCGTCCAACAATATGATACTCTTTTGCGGGCCAGTAGATTCAGTGGTTCAGCCATTTCAAAAAAGTTGCGAACAAATCTCCGGCAGTAGCCCATAGCGCCGAGAAACGTTCGCAGCTGTGACAAATTCCGCGGTGGCTTCCAGGCAATCAGGGACTCCACGCGCTTTCGCGATGGAAAAACCACGCCATTCTCCAAGTCTAAACCCAGGAAGGTGACTCGCTTTGCAGCAAACACACTTGGACAGCTTTACAAGCAGGTGGCTATTTCTGAGCCTGCCCAGAACTTGACCCAGGTGACTCAAGTGATCATCAAAGGTCTCACTCGCCACGATGATGTCATCTATGTACACTCCGGCAAAAGGCAGTCCCTCCAGAACAAAGGATGTATACCTCTGAAAGGTAGCGCCCGCGTTTGTCAACCCGAAGGGCATGACTTGACTAGAAACTCGTAAAGGCCGGTAGTCGTAACAAAAGCTGTCTTCGGTATGGAGTGCTCATCAAGCGGAATCTGTCAGTACCCTGACATGCTATCCAGAGTGGTGAAATACTTGGCTCCTCTGCCCAATCTCAGCAGGTCGTCCACACAAAACCGTATTGACCCCTCTTTCTTTACCACAAGAACCACCGGGCTCGCCCACGGAGACTTCGACTCCCTGATGACCCCTTCCTCAAGCATCTTGGCAACTTCCTCTTTCTCCACGCGCTGCGCGTGCTCTGGAAATCGCCGAGGCTTCTGCTTTATTGGTTCTCCTGTGGTTTCCATCGTATGCTTTACTCCTTCCGCCCTTGCAATGACATCTTTTCTTTTTGAAGAAAACACAGTTTCAGCAGTCTCTGCTTCTGGTCTGAAGTGATGTTGGCATCGTCGTTCAAAGACATGCCAGCCGGCTCTCTCACAGCGTCTGGTACTTCGGACACCTTGCTCATCTTCGGCCAAACCCAGTCGGGCATTCCATTCAGCTGCTGAAGGTTTGCTACTGTACCCAGGACGGTACCCTTCCAACATCCGAACGGAACTACCTGGAACAGGTAAGGACAACTGACCATTGCAGACTCTGACGACTCCTGTCGGCTGAACGGAGGTGTCGGTTCAAAAAGAACATCTCGATCCGGGCCAACTAAAACCAACGCGCGCTGGTTTCTGCGTCGTCCCTTTAGCAGCTTCATCCATCCGCATAATCGATGGCCCACTGACTGCATCAAGAGTTCAATCTACATCGTCTCGCGCCATATGCTTCTCGGTGGTAGCAGCCATATCACTTTTCCGGACATTCCACACTAATGTTGCAATGCCCAGTTGAGCTGCTGTGGCCCGCGACAATAGAGCCTCTGACTCAGTCTGCGATGCTTCTGGTGGTTTCAGCAGATTTTGAGAGGCTTGTGTCAAGCCCTTCTCTGTAAGCTCTGATTCAGAAAATTCTGCTGCGGCAACCACCCAGTCGGATTCAGCCCAATCGTGTCGCGGCAGAATGCGCACCGGAGTCATCCGGGACAACGCGTCCACCAACAGGTTGAGCTTTCCTGGCTTATGTTGGATGTTGATGTTCAGTGGGCGAACAGTTTCCATCCATCTGGCAATCCCGGGTTTCGGCACCAAATGAAATGGTTTGGTATAAGACTGAATGGAAGGTTTCCTGATGTTCGCTAGCAGCACAACACTATATAGATAGTCAAGAAAGTCTAAAACGGATTAGATCTCCATATCTGTTTCAAATATTTTTTAACTTTATATCTTCTTCGGATTCTTCATATATGTGTATTTGTTTGCATCATTCAAAAGCTGTTAATAAAGCGAAAAATAATATAAATAACGAAAAGTAGTATTATAAAAGAAACGGTGTACGAGGGCCATACTTGATGCCTAAAACCTGTACTGCAGCCTTAGCGTGGGGTACGCGTACCATACCATTGCCCAATTTTCTATTATTAAGTTTGGTTAGGTCGTTTAGTATTTAAGTATTGTTGTTAATAATCCAAAAAGGTTTGCAGAATTTACGATTCCTTGAAATTGCGTTACAATAATTTTGAATAGAGTTTTGGATAACTGTTAACCCATTTCCTAGTTTTATAGATAGTGGATTAGAGCAGGCAATTTTAGCAGCAATGATGCTTCTAAAACCAATAGGAGTTTTATGAAATTTAGGTATAATTTGCATGAATGGTAGATCGAATCCTTGATTTGGCTCTATGCCGAAGAGTCGAGGCATAGAAATTTGATAGAATCGGGGCATAGAAATTTGATAATCAATGATATTATTAGGCGTGGTAGTAACAATTTGACACGTAAGTATTGTTAGTGATGTAATACCCGATTTCCTGGAGTATTTTGCTCTCATAAAACTTTTTACAAATAATAGCAAAGTTATTACGATTGAATCTTAACGAGGAAAGGTTAATATAAGTTGCGGCCTATTCCACATTAATCATTTTGTTATTCGTTAATAGCAACGTTAATAGCATAGTTAAAATTTACAACACAGCTGGTTTCCAAAATATAGCTAATGGGCGTTTTTTCGGGGGGTGTGCGCTTCTTCGAATTACAAAAGCTAAATCCAAAATTGCTGATTCGAAAAAACGCTATGGGCCACTGTTTGGCATAATTTATGGGTTATTCAGCGAAGCTGGTCCATATTAGTGCGCTTTTAACCTAGTCCTCCTGGCATTTACAACCTGCCCCACCCATATTAACGTTTTAAAACCTATTCCTCTGTCCGCTTAAAACCCAATGTCACCAATATTACATTTTTCATGCTCCATCGGAGCATTTTTATTCTTGTATAATATATATATTTACAAAAATCTTGAATAATTTCATCTAAATTAAACAAGCTCTTCCGTAAAAGTTAAATGATTATTCAATGTCTTTTTATCTAAATATTGTAAGTAATAGTAATAGTAATAGTATAATAGTGATACTCATTCTAGTCTATGGTAGCGTCCTACCATAGACCACAATAAATATTAAGTTGTTTTTATTATATAACTAATCTATGCAGTTTACATTTTCCTTTGTTGCCGATCCGTTCTACATCACTTCTGCACATCCGAATATTTTTACAGGAGGGGCGGGCACCCGAAACTACCTTCCCACGCCCAAAAATCTCGGAATTTTCTTGAAAATGTCGATTGTTAGCTCAAATCCTAGTGATTTTGCAAAACTGCACCACAAAATATGCTAAACATACAAATACTTTTTGGCTCTTTTGAAGAAACCTTCCCCCTCATTGCCTTCCCCTATCCGAAAAGTTCTCCAATAAATATATATATGAGTCACTTTCTGGAAGGTTCGACCACGTAGTGGTAAGTCTATTTTTCGACCTTCATGGATTTCGCTCATTTTCAAATATTTTGGAGGCTATGACAGTAGAATAATAATGCCGCAATCCGCATCTCAAAATTCCTTTCCTAGCGTTCTGAGCAGGACCCCAAAGTTGGGGGTTCCGGCCAGTCATTAGTCCCTTCTACCCAGCACCACACTAACTCAAATTGTGCGCGTTGTGCTGCATGCAGCACATCCATGTTGTACTTCAATAATTATGACATATATGCCAACAAGTTTACGGCAAACAAATCATACTTGCTTGCCACCTGTGGTTTCAATGGCACGATTTTTATGTCAGCTACCCTCAGCAACCATAAGTCAAATTTGTGGTTTTTATCCCTAAACTCCTTCCCAAAAAACGAAGGTCCAAATTTGATTGCATAATTATTGATCCTATAACAATGGTAAGAAGACTAGAATCTGAATCCAGGGGGAAAGTAGTTCAATTGGCCCTTCAAAGTTGCAAAATCGTCGATTTTGAGCCAAAAAAGCGATTAAGTCATTTTTGCAAAGCCACAGCTGATTAACGTGAACGGATATTGAGCTAATATTTTGCAAAACATAAAGTAGGTACCATAGTCAATATTTTGGCTTAGTTTCAGTAAAATCGGAGAAATTTAATTTTTTTCACTTTTTGTGCCCGAAAAGTGCCCATAACGGCCCCGAAAAGTCGAAAAAATGAAAGTTTTCAAATTTGGCTGAAACTAAGCCAAAACATTGACTATGGTACCTACTTTATGTTTTGCAAAATATTAGCTCAATATCCGTTCACGTTAATCGGCTGTGGCTTTGCAAAATTGACTTAATCGCTTTTTTGGCTCAAAATCGACGATTTTGCAACTTTGAAGGGCCAATTGAACTACTTTCCCCCTGGATTCAGATTCTAGTCTTCTTACCATTGTTATAGGATCTATAGTCCTCAATAATTATGCAATCAAATTTGGACCTTCGTTTTTTGGGAAGGAGTTTAGAGGTAAAAACCACAAATTTGACTTATGGTTGCTGAGGGTAGCTGACATAAAAATCGTGCCATTGAAACCATAGGTGACAAGCAAGTATGCTTTGTTTGCCGTAAACTTGTTGGCATATATGTCATAATTATTGAAGTACAACATGGATGTGCTGCATGCAACACAACGCGCACAATTTGAGTTAAAGTGGTGCTGGGTAGAAGGGACTAATGACTGGCCGGAACCCCCAACTTTTTGGTCCTGCTCAGAACGCTAGGAAATTAATTTTGAGATGCGGATTGCGGCATTACTGTCATAGCCTCCAAAGTATGTGAAAATGAGCGAAATCCATGAAGGTCGAAAAATAGACTTACCACATGGGGTCTAGTTTGGTCGAATCTTACAGAAAGTGGCTCATATATATATATATATATATATATATATATATATATATATATATATATATATATATATACCGTGCACACGGTAAGATTTATCACATGTATATAGTTGGGTATGTATTGGTTTATTTATACTATATTAGTATATATTTATACTATATTAGGTTTAGTGTGTCGACTGCAAAATATATACATTTAGGATTATATACAAAATAGGACTGGAAAGTAACTGCGTATATAAAAAACTGCCAAGTCATTTGTAATTTTCAAGCTTTAACATTCAAAATTTTATCTGTTGGTCATAGTCTAGCTTTTGCGTTTTCAGCCATCTATCTATCCGCAATAGTTTATTTAATTATATACCACTTGTGCATTCTTATTGCACTACTAGTGCTTAGGTTCCGTATTATTCCTTGAAGTCGTCGGAATATATAAGCGTAATTTTAATTTCTCTGAATAGCCTTGGTTTGATACTGGTTCCTCAGGAATGCTGATGTCACCTGGAGGAGCTCCAGGGCCAGGCAGTGGATATCGACCATCTGCTATCATGACATCTAGTGGAGAGTTCGGTAATCCTGGCTCTGGCGTCCCATCTTCAATTCTGATGCCGGCGTCCAGCTTTCAGGTCTGTTAATCCGCAGTCACAGCTTCTTTCATTCTTTACTCTGCGCTGTGACGTCTATTGTAACGCAGACTGGATTTTCCTTTGCCTGCTGCCTGCATTATCTAAGTATTTTATCCTTAGTTTCTGGGAAATTATTGTGATCTGTCATTGTTTTGCAATATTTTCCTTCTAAATTGTTGTAGTTCTTCTATTTTATAAGGCTGCTGCTGTCTAGTGTCTGTTTTGCGGTCTTGTGCTCTCTGAGGGTTTCAGCTAACTTATTTTGGAAGGTTGTTCATTTTCGTTTTTATTAATGTCCTCTTTTTCAGTTTATAAATCACTTTGCTTTTTTCTTAATTTGCACTGTACCTAATGTATGGTCTTCACTTCTTGTGTATGTGCGTATAGTCAAGTGGGAAAAAACCCACTCGCCAATGCGGGAAAAAACCCACCCCCAGTGTGGGCTTACCGGTATGAGCTATCTAGGATTTTAATAGCCTATCTTGAAGAGCGTCCAAAATAACCCTGGAGGGTATATTATTGTCGCTCCCCCTGCTTCTCAGCAAATTTTTTGGGACTTTGAAATTTTCGAAAATTTTGGTCCGTCCAAGTATATATATACCGAAATTTGGCAAAATTTGCATGGCCACCCTGAACTACTGGAAAGACTTAGACCAAAGCGGATTGTATGTATGCGTAGGGCATCTGTTGCGCATCATGATGATATATGTCACACTGCTCTAACCCCTCCGGTGCGACCTGGCGGTGACCTAGAGTTGGCGGGGAAAAACCCACATGCGGGAAAAAACCCCCACTTTTCAAAATTGAAAATTTTTCTAAGCATAAGCAGGAAAGGTCAAACGAATACATACATTTGTTTAATAGAGCCTATAGATTAAATTGGTATATGCTTTACCTGGGCTCGATCTGCTATGGGAGGTCCAGGGGGTCGAAATCGGACACGGTGCCATTTCAAGCCAAAATTTAAATTTGGCCAAAAATGCTTATTTTTGCCTTTAAATGGGTCTAGTTTGGCTCTAAATTCAAGAAAAACACGTTTTCTATACGATAGGATGCTTAAACTGCCGAAAATAAACGATTTTAAAAAATTTCCAAAATTTGCCTATGTTTATTTGTTAAGGTGGTGATTCCCTTTGGTCACATAAAGTTTGCACCATTATAACTCATTCATTACTTGGAGTTAAGAAGCCATTTTTATATCAAAATGTAGCTTGACATTTTCTCTTTTTAATGCATGCCACGAAACTAATGTTGCTTTTCTAAAATATTTTTAACACATTTTAGAAGAAGTATAATTTTCCAGAATTTTTGCAGACTCAAGTAAATTTTTTCGCGAGACATCGGTTATATCATTCGATACCTCCATCAAATAGCTGGGGACGATTTTTTATTTATTGTGAAATCGCTCTTCGTTATAGAGAAATAAGCTGAAATGTGTGCGTAACCTGGATTTTACCTACTTTTTCCAAATTTGTCAAGCGATTACTATAGCTAGAAAGCAGCAATCGGGCCAACTAAAAAATCGTCCCTGGGTATATTTGTGCAGAACACATTTGTTCAGTATCAGCCCTCCAACTTGCATGGTGAATGCTCCACAATCTTTGGAAAAAAATTGGTCGTGTTTTTGCAAAAACTACATTTTTTATGATAGCAGCCTACAGGATAGCAGCTGAAAGACGATCATACGTCGGATAATTTGTCCCTGTGAGACCTTCAGATCGACGCCCTTAGTTTGCTTTTACGGCTTGCGTAGTTCAAGAAATGTTGGATTATTTGATTTCTGCAAAAATGACGTTTTTTCTACGCCAAAACAAGAAAAACGGCTATATCTCACGGTAGAGAAAAGCTAGAAAGTTGCTTTAAAAAGCAAAAATGTGAAGCTCAATGAGATCTTTCGAATGCATATAGTCATAACTGTATAGCAGCTGCCAAACGTTCAAAAATTGGGAAAAACCACTCTGACCGGAAATCTCGAATTTTTGAATCCGGATTGCGCGGAGGGTGTTAGAACGCTAAAAGAACTTATTTCGGAAAGTTTCATCAAATTTCGTCTTGATTTACGCCACCAAATAACAATATGTGCCCAAGAGGAATCACCACCTTAAACATACCAAATTTTCAAAAGTCACTATGACCTCAATTTTTCAACAAAAACTAATATATTTTGATGCAGTTGTACTAAAAACAATCCACTCTTTCATTTGGAACGGTTAGAAATGCTTCTGGCAACTTGCCAAAAAATTTTCGGAGTGGGTTTCTTTTTCCCGCATATGGGTTTTTTCCCGCATTGGGTTTTTTCCCGCCAGTTTGGGACATTTTTTCTCACTAACGGCGCACCCTAGAGAGGTGTTATTATAGCTCATAAGAAAGCTTACGACTAGGCCTAGCAGCCTGTATAGTCAGTATTTCAATATCTCAAACCAGTAAAAAGTTCTGGCCAAAAATCTGAAAAGTGGGTTTTTTCCCGCTTGACTATATATATCATCTTCTTACCATGTACGCGTTTTTAATATATACTTATGTTTTTGATTGTAATTGTCTTTAATTTTCTCTGTCTGTCAGACTTGCCTGGAAAATTCTATGTTTTAGTTTTTTCAAATTTGAATTGACTTGACATATCCACTGAAATTGCCGGTTAAGCATTGGGAAAAGAGCTGAACCCAGGTTAATGCTTCGGCGCAGTATATAACGGAGAAACGGGGAAACATACTGACAGCAAAACGTGACTATTCCTAGATTTCCCCGGTTCACGCTTCAAACAGAGCTACCGACAAATAGTCAGCGTTATCACGCTTGTTGCATTGCTCCTTCTGAGCATGCGTCTGTTTTAAGTAGGGGTCGCCATTTGGTTACCAATCTTTACAAATAGCCCGTCCACATACTTCGGTAAAACTGATCGAAACAACTCAGAATTTAAAGCTGATACGTATGTACGACACGGCTAACATTTTGTGAAAATGAGCAAAATCTGTGTCTAATAATTTTTGGTAGTGGAACCCTTCCCTTCCTTTGGAGATATATATAAACGGTGCACTCATAATGTATTTTACATGTAACGCTGGATTATTTTTACTGGCGGTTAGGCCCCCCCCAATTCGGCGTCCTCCCATTTCGGCGACCTCCCCCATTCGATGAGCCCCCCATGAAATAATTCCCCCTATAAATTCCGACCTCTCCCCATAAACCCCAAAAATTGTCAAATTTTACTATGTTTGTCGTTAATTTTCAAACATTTTTCTGGCTTCGTCGGATTTTTAGCAAAATTTTTGCTAATTTTAGCCTAAAACACCTAAAATTAGTCATTTATAACAATTTATACACAAATAGCATATAAATTTGAAAATATACCCCACACTTCCCCCCTCCCATCGATGAGGAGGGGCGTTTTTGTAGAAAGTGCAAACACTCCGCTGTTAACTGACTGCACAGAAGGACTGCAGAAACTACAAAAATTCCTTTGTATAATTCCTAAAAAATTCGTTAAGAGTGGTATTATTTTATTATATATATATATACCCCCCCCCAATATTGTAAAAAAGCGGCCGACCAAGTATAGTAGCAGCGGCCACCCAGAGGTAGAATTATTGCTTGTATGCCCGCCCACAGCAATTAATGTTCTTTTATTTCTTACAAATTAATTACCTCTAATGCCACCTAAATTTATATATATATATATATATATATATATAGCGCAAATATTATCTAGCTTGCTCTCCCGGGGGGGGGGGCCCGGCCCCGCCCCCCCCCCCCCCCCGTGCCGCCGTGGTCCTCGTATTGTGGGGTCTTGTGGGGGGGGCGCCGCCGAAGTGTTTGCTTTTTGCCCTTGCCCACAGCAGTATATCGTCTTCCTTCCTGCAAGTGTGTATGAACGCCGGCGCGTATAATAGAGGCTGCTGTGCCAATAGAACAATTCTTTGCGCTCCCCCAGGGGCGGGCCCGCCCCCCCCCCCCCCCCTGCTTTGCCTTGTATATATATATATATATATATATATATACACTTTTATCTTATTAGCTTTTCTGTGACCCATTTAAATAACGGACTAAATAAAGATTAAATGTGACCCATTTATTGTTTTTAGGGTGGAGGTTATCAACGTGGTGGGATGATGCAGCCTGGCGGTCCACCACAGGCCATGCTTGGAATAGATCAGGTCTCTGTCACACTACATCAACAGCAGATACCTCCTGGGTAAATTCTATTGTTTCGGCATGTTTGATTTGCGATCAATTGACATAAGTAGACACAGGGTATTTTTTCAAAATTTCACCTGTGCTTTTTAGTGTGTTTTTAAGAAAATGTGTGCTTTTTAAAAAATATTGTGTTTTCCCTAAAATTTCCTTTGTCGCAGTATATAGTAACACGTGGTTTTTAACGGTTTTTACAGCATTAACTATATTTAGTAGTTTTCGCTTGTTACGGATGAAAGAGAAACATATATTGCTTCCTTAATCTTTATAAACGATATTTTAGTGCCCTGAACGTTAAATGTTTGCGTCGAAGAAGTGTTATCGCGCTACGTATAGCGTGGGGACTGCGAGGCGGAGCCCCCCAGATGTTGAGAAACTTTTAAAAATTACGAAAATTTTGGTTTGAAAACTTTGAAAACTTTTACTTTCCGACAGTAAATTTTATTCCTATCATGTCTAGAATTTTGAAACGTAATTTTGTTGCATATTCAACCAATAATGGGAGCGTTGCGTAGAATAATGAAGGCAACACAATATGTGCTCAAATAATGCCCAGACAAAAACAAGCAGAAGCAAAATAGCAAAATATAAATAGATGATATCTTTGTGGTGAAGGCGCAAAATTTTTCGGAAAAACTTATTCAAAAAAGAATAAAAATTGGCTCCTTCAGGTGAAAATTTGAGTGTGCTTTTTAGTGTGTTTCTTTTAAAATTTTGTATGCTTTTTTAAAAAAGTGTGCGAAAACAATAAAAAACACAAAAATACAGTGGTTAGACATATGATTAGTTTGTATAAAAATCCTCAAGTGTTGTATTAACCAAGTTAACGGTCTTCGATAGCAGGGTAATGTCAGTGTTGCTCTAAGGACTCGAAACACCACTCAGAGTGTTTGCTGATTATCAGAGCTGAAGTCTTCTAACTTGCACTCATCCAACATGCCCCTGATTCTTCGTCTCTAACTTCCTTCCTTTGCTGTTTTACGAAAGCAGCGTCTTCGTCCCACCATTTCTTTGGCTCTATCTATTTTCCCTTAGGTATAGCTTGTTTGGCTGCATGGATAATACCGTAGATAAGCACACTTTTGTTAGCTTATTCAATATCAACTTTTTCTTTTTCCATTTAGATACCGTCAAAATGTCCCTGCGATGACTTTATCACAGCAACAGCAACTTTCTATGCACCAGCAACAGCAGCAACAACACTATCCTATATCATCTATGTCCTCCGGAGGCCCGCCTAATGTCTCCATTCATCATAGCTCCTACGGTGGACCGCCTGCTGCTGGATTGCAAATGCAGATGAGCTCCGGCGGTCCTCCTAGTGTTGGTGGTGGTGGGCCTTCCACCATGGCGAATCAGTCCCAGCAGCCGACTGTCAGTTATCAGAATTCGCCTGCCCTTAGCGGAGGAATTATGAGTCAAGGTCAGAGCCCTGGCTTTCCGCAAGGCCCGTCTCCCGCATATGCCCGAGGCGGTGTTCCCTCCAACAAAGCTCCGGGTAAAACTTCTTTCGCTATTTCACCAACAACTTGTTGTCACAAGTCACAAGTCTATTGTTGTCTTGATTCGCACGTTTCAATTTTGATTTGATTTTTGAGTTTTTTTATCAAAATCGCTGCAGTTTTGATTTGATTTTTGATTTTTATCAAAGCTTGCTGTAGTTTTGATTTAGTATTTGATTTGTTATCAAAACTTATACAGTTTTGATTTGATTTTTGATAAATCAAAACCCAAATAGTTTTGATTTTCGATTTTTAGTACAGTTTTTGACCGTTAAACATGCGTCTATAATATCATTTATAACGTTGAGAAGCTACTTTTGTAATTTGACGCAGTCAAAATTAAAAATGCTCACTTTAATACAAAATAAGGCTTACGCAGATCCAGTTTTCAAAAACCCTGATTAGATTTTCTTCTGTTAATATCTGTGTATGTAATCTTAGGTTGGATACCCAGCTGAGCCGTGTAAAATCTTCTGGTAAATTTGCACGCATTATGATTTTATAGAATCTAGTCCTGCTCCGGCCAGTGTTCCGGAGGTTTTAGAAGATCCGAACTATAAAGAAAAAGTGAAAGAACTTCAGATCTATCTAGAGCCTTTGAAGAAAATGCTGGAAGGTCATAGTGAAGGTAATAACTAATTGGAAAAGTTTTAATATTAAAGCATTTATGTTTTGATGAGCGGAGTTTTTGTTCTGTTTGCCTTTAAACATTTTCGATCAGGTAATGCGCTCGCTAGCAGTAGAAGGCCCTTGCCCAAGGGCATGCTGGAATGTTTGAGCCAAATCGGCAGAGCCGTTAGAATGCCCCTTTTCAAAATCCTGGGTGCTGTCCTGAGCACATGTGACGTTTTCAAAGACTTGGAGTTAAGAAAAATTTGAAAAAATGCAGAGGCAACCCGTCCATGCAAATTGGCTTGTTTCTAATTTTTCTAAGCGACCGAAATATTTTAAATAATTATAATTGGGGAGCGACCCATATAGAGTGGAGCTGAATTGTGGAATCCCCTCCGCCCTCTCCCTCCCTTGTGAGATAAAGCATGTATATATGTTAGACTTTTTCATAGGCAGTCGAAATTTGGAATCCACACATAATGAAAGATATCAGATAGATCGTGACAGTTCAAAGTTCCCTTTATAAACGAATTAATGGGTTAACAAAGTCTGCCCGCTTCAGATTGATGCTGAATTCTGTTGTGTTCATAAAATTGAACGAGTATAAATGAAAGATATGAGCCTGCCATTATTGACGGGGCATGTATTGGCGCACGACAGCAGAGTAAAGCTGTAAACAGGTTAAAAATTATACTAGAATATAAAAGTATGCAGGTATGGGTATGACATGTATTTAGTTACATCATATTATACACATTTTGCGGAAGCCAAGGTACGTTAGGGCTCCTTGGCACCTTCTATTTTCAATCTGTCTTTATCAAAAGTTGGATTCTGTAGTTTTTTCAATTTTTATACTACTACTATTCTACTAGACTACTTCTATTCTAATACTGAACGTATGTACGTATACTCATACTTGTCTTTTTATTTGTCTAGAACGAAAGGACGGTGGTGTTCAGAGTACAACCCTGCAGAAAATTGATCGTTTCATTCATATTTTGGAGGGACGAAGTAAAATCAGCTATGAAGGCTTACTGAAATGCGAAGAATTTTTCAAAAGAATTGTTCCTGCACCTAGTAAAGTATGTATAAACGCAGCAGCGACCCCTATAACATGTGTCAAAAATCCGTTTTAAGACAGAACTTTTGCAAGATTCTGCGCTAAGTGTCGAGCACATAGAGTTTAGTTTGGCGAAGTTCCATGGTTCCGGTAGGCCTTACATTGCCTCTCAAAACTTGTCATAAGGGCGTTCTGGTGCCCCGAGCTCATTCCGGCTATCCGTTTTGCTGTCCGACCCAGTGTTTTTTTTGCTCAAAAAAGTGCGCAATGACACACTTTTTTTCTGAAATTAGCAAAAAATTTTGGGCTTGTGCGCACGCGTGCGCACCTTTTTTAGGGACACGGAGAGAAAATTACTGAAAATTTGTTGCTCAAAGTGCTCAGAAAAATTGCTCCTGGCTCTCAATTTCACAAAAAATCTGCAATTTTTCCTGGTGGCTCCGCCCCCAAACCCCCGTCCTTACTTGCCTACTACTACTGGTTTATCGCTAAGTTGCGACCTGACTTTCAGTAAACAGGCTAGCATTAACATACAAGCACCCATGGCCTAACGTTCATATGATTTAATTTGGCATGTATATGCAACTCGCACTGCATATTCAAGTTATGAAACATAAAACAGATAGCCAAATTTTAATTTTAGTTTGGCAGTTTTTGGAGAAGTTTACAAAACTTTAATAGGAGATTCTGTGACAGCTAGGTTTGTTATTATCCGTGTTTTCTCTACCCACCGATAGTTCAAAAAGCATTTAGAAATAGAGATGCTCTGGGCTGAGCCCTGAAAATTATATACAATCTGATACCGGAACCTTGAATCATATTAGGAAAACTGCGTAATTTTCGATGAAATTTCAAACTAGCGAGTATTTTTGTTTTTATAAAAAGCAGTGAGGATTCTTAGCTTGCAAACAACTTAAAAATTGCCAAAAGGTTTCTTTTTTTCCAGTAAATGTACAGAATAAAAATTTACTTTCATATCAATAAAACTTGATGCAAGTTTACATGCTTTTGTATCAACAAAACTTGAAGATTATCATAAGTAGTCAAATGGTTGCTATATTTAAGTCTTTTTCTTTTATGCCCCAGACCCGTCGTTGTAAAGTTAGGAAAGTTTGCAAATTTTTATGCCCATTCAGTTCTGGCATCTTATAATCAACACCTCTGAACATTGTAGAAAGGTCATGCAATTACTAAAAATGCAAAATCGGAATTTTATGCTAAATTTTAGCATTTTTCCTGCTATGCGCTCTTTTTTAGCAAATTGCGCAAAAAATTTTGGGGTAGTGCGCAGAAGAGCGCAAAAGTGTCCGAGCAAAAAAATACTGGTCCGACCTGTCTATCTTTGCTGGGCTGGTTTTATTTTGACGTCTGGTTGGAGGGTCCAGTCGGTACCCACTTCCGGGAGCACCACACCGAACTGAAGATAGCCTCTTAAATCTTTGCTAATAGGGTTTTCTGGTGCTCTGAGCACATTCCCGGTATCCTTTGTTTCGCTGCCTTGCTCGCCCATCTTTCTGTGCCGGACTGGCTAGGGGGTGAGTTGGTCAAAAATAAAATTTTTTTAAAGTGGGCAGATTTGGTACCAAACGAAAGCCCTACCGAGCTGAGCAACGTTTATCACAGAACCGCCAACCCAAGGTGTCCGTAGCGTACTGTGATAGGATGAGGGAGGGGTAAAAATATGTTTTTCAAAACTGGTCAGGTTTGGTATTAAATGCATCTCATAAGCAAACTGAGCAGCTTTTGTCATAGGACCCATTGAACTTGACCTCTCCCTCGAAATTGCCCCTCAACGGGGTTTTTGCTTCCCCCTGGAATTTCTTGGGTGCCAAAATTTTTGCCCAAAATAGACAAATTTTCGAACATTTTCCGACTTTGCTAGAGATCATCTATTTTTAGCTTTAATACAGGCATTGCTGAGAACTTTTAGCGTTTCTGCATGCAGAACACGCCGCCAACAATACCAAGTTTTAGCTCATTTTTGAAAAATCCCGACAATTCCACCCTCTGGATGCCTTCTCCCCGATGCAAAATTGCTAAAAGATACCCTGAAAGTTATCTGTAGAGTGCTGTGATGGGGTAAGGGGGGGCGGAGGGAGTCTTAGGCGGTTTTGTGTAAAAAATAAGTTTGTTCGAAAGTGGCTAAATTTGGTATCTAATGAATTCCCTAAGCGAAAATGATCAACTTTTATCACGGAACTTCCCGCCTGAACTGGCTGTGGAATGCTTATTTGGTTGTATGAATGCGGTCTTAGGGGGTGTGTGGGTGTGTGTGTGCGCCCGCGCACAGCTCGAAATAAACACGTAGTTAAGTGTCAGTAGTTATAAGTTAAGTCTCCAAGCTTTTAAAGCGCCAAATTGAGCCTGCTAAGGACTCCAGCTCATATTAGCATTTTTCAAACTTACGTCTTTACTTCTCATAGCGGAACTTCACACAGCCCAACACTCAGCTCACATTATAGCTTGTTTATAGTCAAATCTAAGCCTGAGGCTACTTATTATGTAGGGGCGCGATAGCGCCCCTACATAATATGGGTATAAAGGCGTCTGCGCGGCCCCCTGGAGACCGTGTTGGCCTGGTGCCAGCTAATTAGAGGTCCGGCGGTGGTAAAAAGGTTACCATCGTAAACAACTCGAGTAGTACTACAAGTACCACCATACTTTTGGTTCGAATTCGAAACTTAGAATTTTTGCACTAGGCGATAGTTACCGTGCGTTTGTTTTTTTTCTCGGTGAATAACGCTTATTGGAAATGCATTTTACGGCTAAGTGTTGGAACGATGTGGGCATTTTGGCACCATACTACTATTATAATAGACAGGATCCCCCCATGCTACCTTTTTTGGTCATTTTGGCACCTGGCCAATTTTGGCTCTGTGCCAAGGTCCCAAAGTCGGACTTTCGCTATTTTTCGCAAATTTTGGTCACACTTTTCTAGAACTGGGTAGAAGCTGGAGAGGCCTAGTATCTTTTGTTGAAAATTACCAGTAGGGATGCATAAAGTAACGAGGGGGATTTTTTAATTTTGCTCCCTAGCTTTCAGGAGATAGGCCCAAACTTTGCATTTTTTGGCCTGTTTGGGCGAAAAGTTTCCAAGTCCCACTTTTACTATTACTTTTACTTTTACTTTTACTTTAGAAATGCCCTAAAAGTCATTAAAAATGGCGTTTTTCGGCCTTGGGGTGGTGCCCATAAATCAGGGTCGCTGAAAACGATGAGCATACTGCCATAGGTTCAAAAATAGAAGAGGACTAGGTTGCGAGCGAATTAATAGGGGCACAGCTTCGCCGAACAACCCATATTCGCGGGATTTCACGTTTCGTCTTAGCTTAGAGCTATCAATGTCAGTCAATAAAAAATTTAAGCAGTTGAATACTCATCGAATATAGCTGTTTGCATGTACTGTTAGACTAGCTGCTAGGAATATATACGTAAATTATCATCATTTTGTTGTGTTGAACTACCGCAGGCTCTACTACTAGGAGAGGTCTAAGGATATGATGCTAAAGCTATTGGTCCAAGTCAGGAGGAAATAGAAGATCGTGGGAGAGTCCTAAATTATTCTTGAATATAAATTTTCTGTATAAATGGATACGTAAAATGCGCTGGTTAGTATGAAGCACTTATCGAAGGAAACGTTTGCTAAAATAAAAGTTCGAATAAAGCTCTAGCAGATACCGTAGCTGTAGGTTATTTATGAGCTATAAACCAAATGTATCGTGGATGTGCATAATAATTTACATTTACAAACCGCTAATATGGGTTGTTCGGCGAAGCTGTGCCCATATTAATTCGCTCACAACCTAGTCCTCTTCTATTTTTTAACCTAGCCCCATATTAAGCATTTTAAAGACTAGTACTCTCTTGATTTTGCAACCTCACCATCACCCATATTACTTTTTCATGCTCCAGAGGAGCATTTTTATTTCTTGTACGTACATATTTTGTGATTGCTGTGTCCTGTAATATACTGTACAATTTAGGGGGAACGCGAATTAAGTATGTGCCATGTGATGCTGAATGCGGTGACTCAGACGGTGCGCTTCAATGCTTCGCAGCCGCATCCACAATCATTGGGAAATTTGTTCAAGAGAAAACTCGTAGATCCCTGGGACTCCCTGCTGCTGCCACCGATCAAGTTAGACCTGAGCTTTGTCGGTTTGGGGTGTTTCGATTCGATGTTATACTGTGTAGACGATGTTGAACGTTGAAAAGTGATAGGCGGATGGTCGGACGGACTAGGAGGACTGCAATATGTGAACGGCAACTGAGTTTAATTGCTAAATAAATAAAATAATTATAGTAATAATAGTAATTAGAAAAATGGTTTTGCGTCGAATAATTGTGGGCTCGGTGGGCCCTTCATATTGAAACTGTTGGTTTAATCTTTCCAACTTTATTTTTCTTCAGAGTCCCAACTTTGGAAGAACTGAAAGCGTTGACTGCAGTAACAGAGCGCCCTGTAGTGGCCGCAGGTGTTAGCGATCCTCAGCCCGCTGTTTTGGACAGCGCTTTATCATCCGATGGATCAACCGATGTGTGCAGTTCTACATTGGATGGACAGGCATTGAAATCTAATGATTCTCCCCAAACGTCTGAAACCGGTAATGAAACCGACCATTTGAATCCAACATCTACGACGACCAATGAAACTACCAGTGCAACTGCCCTCCAAATTCCCTTAGCGATTCAGCGTGAGGTTGCCCTTCTAGATCATCGATTTAGGATTATGTTGGATCGATCGACTATGGACTGCTGTCCCAGTTCGGATCTTATCCGAGTGTCCTGTGATATTGGTATGACTCCAGGCTAGTAGCTTTACTATTAGGTATCTACTAGGGATCTGTCCTCATTTCATTATGAACTAAAACGGCTAATGCTGGCTTTCAGAAATTTAATTAACCAAAGCTAATTAATGGTAAGGAGTTAGAGTTAAAGAGTTAAAATTTATTTTTGGAGTCTTCTGTCCAAGAGCTTTCGAATAAACTTTCCTCGAGAAATGAACTTTGAAAACAGTCGAATTGTCTGGTCACGAAACCGACTTAGGGGGTGGTCCATTTTTTGGTCATTTTTTCGACTTTATCCGATCTCGCTGATTTTTACATATTTTATTGTCCAAACGGTGTATTTTAACGAGTTTTTAAAATTAAAGTTGTAAGTCTTAACGGTTATTGAGTAATTTCTCCTCAAAGTTGAGATTTCATGTGTTAAACATAGGAAGTTAGAAAAGTTGTCACTTTTTCACGTGCGCCAGAGAAATCTCACGAATGGCAAAATGGATCCGTTAAAGCTTTATATCATATCTAGGAATCAAAATTTTAAATTATAGGCCTTTAAAAATTTTAATGAATTTTTGAAGTATTAAAATTTGAATTACTCAAAATTTTAATACTTCAAAAATTGATTTAAATTTTTTAACGTCCTAATTTAAAATTCTGATTCCTACAAATCAGGGCCAACCGGCGGGTGAATGTCTTTTTGCCAAAAGACTTTATAACAAGTTGAAATATCCCCGCCGGCAATTTTAATAATTGACTGCTATTTAACAAAATATTAAATTTCTTCTATCTCCCATTGTGGTCTAACCCCTTGTCCCCCCCCCCCCCTGGGTCGGCCTTGTACAAATCATAGTTCGGAAACATGGAATTAATATCATATAATGCTTGAACGGATCCATTTTGCCATTCGTATGATTTCTCTGGCGCTTGTGAAAAAGTGACAACTTTTCTAATTTCTTATGTTTAACATATGAAATCTCAACTTTGAGGAGAAATTACTCAATAACCGGAAGACTTACAACTTTAATTTTAAGAACTCGTTAAAATATACCGTTTGGACAATAAAATATGTAAAAATCAGCGAGATCGCAGAAAGTCGAAAAAACTGACCAAACAATGGACACCCCACCCTTAAGGTGCTGGTTGCCTTTCGGGTATTTTTGACTCCTACGGCTTTAATCCTTTACGCAAAGGGCTAAAACTTACGAAATAACCTATTTCCGTGCTCTTTAACGTTTTAGGACCAGTCCCGTATTCTTAGGCCAAAAGATAAGAAAGTTTTGGTTTTTGGCCTTAAGCTCCCAGTAGGTAGACAAGACACGGGATTGGTTGGTATGGCTGGAAAGAGGTCTCGAAAATGAACATTTTTGCTCTTACAACCTTTGAGCTATCTCCAGTGGTTAAGTCAGTATAAGCAAAAAACTATTTTTAGGGTCAAAAAATGGCAATTTTCGAGGAAATCAGTTTTTTCCTAATTACTGCCAAATGTTAGGACAAAATTGGCTTAGTTATACTCAATCGATACATCGTCCAAATGCACATTTTATGAATGCCTATTAGCCGGACTTTATTGCTTTCAGCTAGAGATTTGGCCGAAAAACCATTTTGGCAAAACTGCGATTATTTTGTTTCGAACATCGATTTTTCAAAAACTACTCGACGGATTCCGGAGATTTTCGGCAGAATCAAAATTCGCACTTCTGCGGAGGGACGTTTTTCTTGGTTTGGGCTAAAACGTCTCCAGTTGCGAGAAAACTGACTTCAAAGTTGCGAAATTTCGTGTCGCCGCACATTTGCCGGATTTTCTGGAGTATTGAGGCTTGTTGAGCCAAATCCAAAAAAACGTCCCTCGGCCCATATCTCCTCTGCATGACAGCACAAGAAAACATTTTGGCCGTTTCTTCATTTTTGAGAAATCGATGTTCAAAAATGTTTGGTCTATATTCATCCTGTTAGATGTCAGAACCGCTGAAGATTTCTGCCAGTTTTTTGCTAATTTTGCCAGTTTCGTAAGCTCAGGTGAATCTACAGATAATAAGCTTTAAAACGATGTATAAAGCTCTTTCTATCTTCCAAAATTGCGAAAGTTATAGCGTTTCAAAAAATCATCACAAAAGCACTGCACAAAAGGATACCACCACCTTAAGGGACGACTGGTCAACATAGGTCCCATTCCTCCCAGGGTCAATATCCATATGCAGTACATCGGGTCACTGAACACGATGAGCACATCGAAGTATGACAAGCGCTACACTCTTAGTTATTAGGCTTGCGACTGGATCTGCCGACTACGGCTGACCCACCCCCCCCCCAATTAAACCCATCATTTCAAAGAAATTCGTGCGCTATGCTTCCGCACTGAAGCTCGCAAGTCGCAACAGGCACACTTAGTTGTGTTTTCGAGCTTTTGAACGCGTGCATAGCCCATAGCATGCGAATTCCTTTGACGTGGGGGGCGGAGATCAGCTGTTATGATGCAGATCATGTCGAAAGTTTGTTTTTCACGCTTTTAGTTCTTATGTAGTCTTGCTACTACGGCATACAAAGCAAACAAACTCGCTGATTTCTTGAGGGAAGATGAACGAGCTATTACTTGCTTGCAGTTTGAATAATGAGCGGAAACGAAGGTACCTCTTTACAGGGGCGCACCCAGGATTTTGAAAATGGAGGGGTCGAACCTGATAATTTTCCTATTTTTTGGTTTTAAACATTGAAAATAGCTCAGATTTTGCTTTCTCCACAAAAATTTTGGGGGTAAATCGGATAAAAAGGGAGGGGTCGGAACCCCCAAAACCCCTCCATGCCTCTTTAGTCTAGGGCACTTTTCCTTATACAATCTTCAATTATTAAGCCACAAGGGGATCTGTGTTTGAAACTGATCAAAACAATTGTTTTTGTGCCGAAATTGGGAGGCTAAGCTTGATTTCGAGCTTTGTTTTAACTACTTAGGTGCTGGTTCGGGTATTTGCAGCAAACTTTGAAAGACTAATTTACTCAATTCTTGGAGTTCAACGATAATTTATATATCATTGTTACAACTAGGCAGATTACATCTGTCTCATTTCAACTATTCGATTTGAACATGATATAACAAAATTTAAGAGCAAATTTACACCGAACTTTGAAATTTTCTTCAATTTATGGGGCGCCCAGACCCCTTGCGTATATATTCTTCCTGCCACATAATGTATTGTTTGGATTTTTATGTTTTAGAATGCAGTTAGAATAGTGAGCACAGGTTACCAAGATTCTCCTAACGCTAAACCACTCTAAAATAACCAATTTATTTATTTTCGTATGATATTCGTACTTTTTAATTCAATGAAACACTTTACTTTTTACCCTACACTTAACCACATGTAACTCTTTACATGACTAACAAATTTAGCAATAGTTTAAAGCTTGTAATGTCCTGAATCAAACTCCAACAAATCACAAGTCCTATCTACAATTTTCGAATGATACCATTTCATGGTTGTCATCTTTGCCCAGTTTCGAGTTTTTGTCACTCCGAAAAAACAAAACTTTTTTCCTACGTTTAACGCATACATACCTCGGCTTTGAGTTGATATTGCATGTTAACCATACCTGCTTTAATTTTATAAGCTTGTGAAAGTGTACCGTTTCCAGGGGCGTAGGCAGGGGAGGGCCAGAGGGGGGAATTCCCCTCCCCGAAACCAATTTGCCCCCCGGGAAAATTTGCCTTGTCGGAGGAAATTTTATAAAATTTTCGCGCCGTTGGCGTGAATTTTATTAATTAACTCAGGAAAACTTATTTGCACATCAAAATACACTGCTAGTTACAAAAATTTTTACAAAATTTGCTCTGAAAACATAGGTTTTCACCCCTGCCGTATTCTAAAAGGTCTGGCTTTTAGCTGGGGGTCTGCCGCCGTCAGATCCCCGCCTATTTTAGTTAAAGGTCGAACATTTTGCACTTATGATCCAACAAGTTTGTAGCAATTGTTGTCCAACAATCGTTTCAGTAAGCGAATTTATATAGGAATTTAAAATACCACAATCCTTATTTATATATGCGAATTGGTAATTAATCTGTCTAAACGTTTTCATTATGACTTTTGCTGCAATTAATAAAAATTTTCCAGCTTCTGGGGGCAGACCCCCCGCGCAGCTGCTACGTTTATACAACATGTACCTCTGAGAATTTCAGTATGTTTAGCTGGCACGTATAAGTGATGCGAAAAAAGCCTGAAACGAGCGAATAGCTTTTTAAAATTTTTATTATATATAAAAAATTTTTTTTGTCCCTCCCGAAATTTATTTCTGGCTACGCCACTGACCGTTTCGGCTATAAAATATGCATGTACGTACTGAAAAAATTACTAAAAATGAACCACCCCCCCCCCCCTTAAAATACCCAGCTAAACAACTTTCGTCATAGAAACTGATTGCTATCAATGCTAGCAGTGGTGTAGAATTTGATTTGGTGTAAACTCAATAAAGTAAATAAAGTAAAGATTCGCAAGTTCGGTTAGAGTGTGTTCATGTCCGATTACTTCCAACTATCCGCTTAACCTTATCCGACTACAGAAGGCGACGACAATCCAATTTTTTCAGGTATCGCGAGTTTATTGTTTCACGAGAGAAGTACATAACTGCCAAAATCAAATCGATTACATAAATATTACCAAAATTTCAAATATTTCCAGACGGAATCATAAAGTGGGGCAAGCACCAACATACTACAAAACTGAGCAATCGATCTAAAACTCCACAAACCTGAGGATAGGGAATAGGAGAATTCCGAAAGCAAAACCCAAATTGATTCCAAAATCAACGAAGGGAAAATACTGCAAAAACAAGAGCGCCAAAACCACCGCTGTTACCAACCCGAAACTCAACTCTGAATAGTTGCTAACTCAAAATTGAAGAGAAAAAGTATTAGCTATATAATGTCCAGCCTTGGACAATACACAGATGGGTAATTTAGATTGAATTTCCATGAAGTTGACACTCACTTTTGAATAATTTTGAATAAAATCAAGTAAACATTCCACAGTGGCTCAATGATTGCCAAGTGGTCTTAGTTACATTTTGTCTGTCAGTGTCGTAGTTATCTCATGGCTCTGGTGTCAGAGCTTTTTCCGCTTATTTTGTTTATAGCTGATCCAGACCTTCCCGTAGTTCCACCGTTGTACCTGGGAATTCCGCGCAGCTACCCTTTGAAATGCCCGGAATGTGATACTAGACTGAAGGATTATCGTGGTCACCCTTTTCTGGAGGACATTCATAGAATACTGATTGTCAAGTTGGGAAAATTAGGCAGCTCTTTTTCTCTGACCGCTTTACTGGAAAGCTGGGTAAGGTTTGTTTTCATTTAACTAGTATACTATAAGAGTAACTGAGAAGACAGGTAGTGACGTTCTTGCATATCTCTACTTGGGAAGGTACTCCCCTTGAAAACGAGCATCTCTGCAGAAACGTTGCTCTCACCTGGTTTGGCCAAAGTTTTCAGGAAGCCAGATATTTGATGTTTTATCACACGTCCCATCCTCAAAATTTTAATTTGGCGCTAGTCTGTGCACTAGTCTAGGTGGAATCTTCAAGAGGAAATTAAATGTTAAACATTATAATTTGGCATTTCTTGATTTCATTCAACGATCATTTTTATACCATTTTAAAGCTTAGACTGCTTGCTACAACAGCTAGGTAGAGTACAGGTGTTTCAATTCAACTGTTTAACTTGGACATGCGATAACACGTAATCAATTTGTGAACGTGGATTTTACGAACGGTGGGAAAGCTAGAAAAGCGACCAGTTTATGCTTCTGAAAAACGGTTTCGCGTGGCTAGTTTTTTCTGAAATTGTTAAATGAATAGACAAGCTCAATATTTTGGGGAAAATATAAGTTTTGTCGGATTTTAATCAAAATTTTCAAGTGTCGACTATTTCTCCGGAACAGAAAGACAAAATGAAAATCCCTGAAAAATAGCTCTCGACAGTTACCCAAAAGTGCGTCTGTAAAGCCGCTTTCTAACTGTTTGCATGTTGAGGGAGATTCTGGTTCTAAACAATCTGGTCACTATTTTCAAAATTTCACATTTTCGTTGCTGTGATTAGATGCCACAAACGTTTGGCTTTGGCACTACGTTACGTTTGGCATAACATAACATAACATAACATAGCATAACAAATAACGTGTGGGAAAGGAGTACAAGTGGACAATACTAGACCGATGGTTCAGCGCTGTTGAAGCTGTCAAAATCTTGAAATATTTTATTTTTCGAAAAATGATCAGTTTCAGATCTCGGTAATCACTTTTCGCGGTTATCTCAAGCCGTAGGGATTCAGGAAAGTTGTAGGTTCATAGCCAGAGAATTCTAATTATTCTAAGTTAGTCTGTATAGGGTAACCACAGCAAAAAGTTCTGGAGGATTAATAAACCTACAGAATTTCCCAAAAACAACTTTTTGTTTTGAAATGTTTCCCTTGCTAAATGCTGTCATTGTAGCAAATACGAATGAATTTCAACGACAAATACGTTAGTCAAAAATACGCGAACCCGAACCATCTCGCCATAAAGATTGTTGCAAAGTTTGTACATTATCTATTTCAGGAATCATGCGTGCGACAAGTTACAATTACTCGGAGGGGCTGAGTTGGCTTCATAACCGAAGAAAACTGAAGTTACACTAAAGCATTGATCTAAAACTTCTTCGTCTTCTGGGAAAAAGATTGGATATGAAATGAATGCTATATTTGTGACTGCTGTTCTGTTCTGTCCCATTTTGCAAGGGTACTGATAAACGTTTGGAATTGCAGCATCTATATCTTTCTTTCGAGATGAAAGCTAAAGCATAATAATAATGACTTCAAATTGTGATAATGGTGATTTGCTTTCCTTCAAATAAACAAATTGAAATTGTGTAGTTGGTTAGAAGATTAAGGTTTTGAAAAAGGTTAGAAAGTGGCAGAATTAGGTTGTTGCCCAAATCTGCCTGTACCTGATGTGTCTGTCCGTCCAGATCCATGATTAAGTTCCTTATTAAATTCTATTGCAGACTTCCCATAATCGTTTTGTTGCTAAATGTATCCCGCTTTAGTACATATAGTAGTTATTAGTATTGCCAACTGCCAAGAACCTTTTCATGAACAGGTATAGCAGAGTAGAGTTAAAATTGATTCTTTGCGAAGGGGCAGGGTTTAAGTAACCCTGCTTGGTTTAAGGTGGTGATTCCCTTTGGTCACATAAAGTTTGCAACATTATTACTCATTCATTACTTGGAGTTAAGAAGCCATTTTTATCTCAAAATGTAGCTTGACATTTTCTCTATTTAATGCGTGCCACGAAACTAATTTTGCTTTTCTAAAATATTTTTAACACATTTTAGAAGAAGTATAATTTTCCAGAATTTTTGCAGACTAAAGTAAATTTTTTCGCGAGACATCGGTTATATCATTCGATACCTCCATCAAATAGCTGGGGACGATTTTTTATTTATTGTGAAGTCGCTCTTCGTTATAGAGAAATAAGCTGAAATGTGTGCGTAACCTGTATTTTGCCAACTTTTCCCAAATTTGTCAAGCGATTACTATAGCTAGAAAGCAGCAATCGGGGCAACTAAAAAATCGTCCCTGGGTATATTTGTGCAGAACACATTTGTTCAGTAGCAGCCCTCCAACTTGCATGGTGAATGCTCCACAATCTTTGGAAAAAAATTGGTCGTGTTTTTGCAACAACTAATTTTTTTATGATAGCAGCCTACAGGATAGCCGTTGAAAGACGATCATGTGTCGGATAATTTGTCCCTATGAGACGTTCAGATCGACGGCCTTACTTTGATTTTACGGCTTGCGTAGTTCAAGAAATGTTGGATTATTTGATTTCTGCAAAAATGACAAGTTTTTGACGCCAAAACAAGAAAATCGGCTATATCTCACGATAGAGAAAAGCTAGAAACTAGCTTTAAAAAGCAAAAATGTGAAGCTCGATGAGATCTTTCGAATGAATATAGTCATAACTGCATAGCTGCTGCCAAACGTTCAGAAATTGGGAAAAACCACTCTGACCGGAAATCTCGAATTTTTGAATCGGGATTGCGCGGAGGGTGTTAGAACGCTAAAACAACTTATTTCGGAAAGTTTCATCAAATTTCATCTTGATTTGCGCCGCCAAACAACAATATGTGCCCAAACGGAATCACCACCTTAAACTCTGCGGCTCATGAGTCATGTCAAGATAAAAGTTAGAACCTCCATCAGAAAAAAGGAGGTTCTCAAATTTTTTCATGCGTTTGTATCCAGGACCTTGATTTGTATGTGATTACGTTTCGGATCCTTTCCTGCAGCAGATACTTCCACAGACATGATATGTTTATAATGCGTGTATAAGTATCCCAATCATCAAATTTGTAGCTTATAACCGGGGTGTACTGGGGGGGGGGTCCTCCTGGCTTTTCTCATTAATTTAGACTGACATTTGTGTGTATGCTACATCCAATACATAATAATATCCACAATATGGGTACCAATCGAAAGCTGACGGCAAGAAGATCAAGGTCGTCCTAGATCTAAGTCCAGGCAACGCACACACTTTTCGGTATACCCGGACTGTAGAACCCTCAGAACCTCCAGCAAACACTTAAAACTAGACAGTAGAGGATCAAATCTCTCTTGAAAAAATTTCAGGACCCCCATCAAAAATTTGAAACTAAATTTGTGTACTTACGGATCAAATCTCTTCGAAAAGTTAAGAACCCCCGAGAACCCCAAGAACCCCCATCCAAAAATGAAACTAAACACAGTTATAGATCAAATCTCTACAAAAATTAAAAACCCACAGAACCCCAAGAACCCCCATGAAAATAAAAGCTCCAAAAAACAAGTGGTAGATCAGACAGAACGCATCAAAAAGTTACTTTTATCTTGACATGAGCCAACTCTGCAGGATTAAAAATTGAAATTGAAGAAAAAACTGAAAAATTCAAATTAACTGCATTGGCGAAAGGAGCTGAAAAAGTTTGAAACAAGAAAAGAACGTGTTTAGGGGGTTGTATTTATCAAATAACTGACAAAATTTTTGAAGGTTTTGTTTTTGGAAAGAAACGTCGTTTACTCAATATCTATGAGGAACCACAACGTAATCTTTATATCAGCGGAAAGCGCTCAATTTCTGCTGCACAAGAAAATCAATTTTGTTTGCGTTAATTTTGAAACACTTTAAAACTCACATTTTTTAAAGATTTTCGCATCAATTTTCTCTTCTAAACACTAAATAGGGGACACTATGTGCCAAATTAGGGACAGTGGGCGTAAGTAGACGAATTCCTGTGTGTTGTCGCAGCTCGTAATCTATTTTGCTGACATTCGGCACAGATACCAGTTTAACAATTATCTGACCAATCTGCACTCTGCAGCAAGATTATAGAACTTTTAAGCTTACAAGGCGTAAACTTCACATATTTTCAGCAAACTTGGAGACAAGGATTTTCTTTTTTCCTCCTAAACACATTGACGATTTTAGTTTATTTAACCCTTTTATGCCCGCGGCGGCCATTTGGCAGAAGTGGTGATTTTTGGCATCTGTTCCAAAGACCGGTTGCACAATGGAGCTCTGATCACGTGCTTCTTTTTTTCCTCGACACTCCCTTTATAATTTGGAGTAGTAATTTAAAAATAGCCAAGGAATGAAGTCCCGGCAGGCATTTGGCGGAATGGAAAATTCGACAAATTTTGTACTATGTTTCGGTCTTTATTTTAATCGATTCCAGCATCGGCCGCAATTCGTCAGGCGACAAAGCCGTTCTACCGGGTCATAGGGGAGGTTAAGCAGATTAAATTAACGTATATATAAGTTGATCCCGTCTCTGAACCAAGTCTCGCACCTAGAAATAAATATATTGGTTTTTTGCAATGAAAGTTTAGCAAAAATTCTTACTTTGTCCGACTTTGACGGCTTCTAACTTTTTCTGGGTGCATCGGAGACCCAAAAACCAGGGATGCAAAAATGTAAAGAATTTAATTATCTATCGACTGGCGGTAGTCCCATCTCTCTAGGTGCGCTCAGTAAAAATGGCAGCTTTGGCAAAAGTTGGTACCAAAAGCAGCACCCACTTTGGGGAGGGCCGATTTTTGGAGGAACTATTTTTGGGAGGGAGGATCTTTACGGGGAGGGCTCCCAGTAGAATAAGCCCAGCCCCTTACTCGATCGCTTGCACCGAGTTAGGGTTTGTTAATTTACATGTAAAAAGTAACTAATTTTTACACCTGTTTTTAGCAGTGTAAAAAAGTGTTAAAAAGTGTAAAACATGTGTAAAAAATGTTTCGATGCCAAATTCATTTCCTCTGTACCACAGTAATGATTGACGCGTTGTACAACTGTCAGAAAGGATGAGTTTAAACATTTATTGCATGTCACAGCCATGCATTTATTTATTTTGATAATTGACCAAGAATTTTGTTTAATGGCTCGCAATCCTCCAGAAACTATTCATGTTTTGTTTTTGTATTTATAAAGTGATTGACGACAGATTAGCAAAAGAAAAATATAGAAAGTGCAATTTAAATTATTTGCATTAGTATTCCCATTGCAATTTCCAAATACTTTTTCTTATAAGTGAGATCGGAAAATCAAGGACATTTTCAAATTACCTATTTAATTTCAGAATTTTCTAAAATTTCTATTTCAAGTTTCAAAATTTCCAAATAACGAGAATGTTCGGTTTATCAAAATCTGTCCTTTCGGAAGACGCCACTTTTCAGCTGCAAGAAACGCTGAAATTTCAGGATTTTTCACTGCCATAAATAAAAAATTTTAAAAAATTTTAGGGTCCTAAATCAAAATTCTACTTCCAGCGTACCGCAGTTTATGATCATAGCTACATTATAAATACAAAATTGTGCAGGATTACAAGTGTTCGTCGAGAGATTTGTTTGGTGCAAGAATAAAATCACCACTTTTTCAGTTTCCAATGTTTAACATATGGAGACCTCACTCAACTTTGAGGTTAAATTACGGTTTACCTAAATTACTCAACAACGGTAAGAGATACGAGTTTAATTTTAAAACTCGTTAAAATATCCCACTCAAGAAACATTATATGTGAAAATGAGCGAAATCGGAGATGGTCGAAAACTCGGCCAAAAATGGACCCTCCCTCTACGCAGCATCAACTTTCTAAATAGTCCGAATAGCGTTGCACTAAAGAAATTATCGAAATTTTTATAAATAACACAATTTTTTTGCACAATTCTGCCTGGACGCAAAATTTCTTAACGGGACGCAACTTAGGTTGACGCAAATCCGAAAACCAAAAAATGCCGTCAACATACGTTGAATTTCCACAATGCAGTAAGTGTACATAGATATTTCATAGGTAAGACTGTGAATATCATTGTGTATGTGTTAGAATACCTTCGAAACTGATTACAGTAGACAGACCTGCTGCATCGTGACGCAGCAGGAAAAAGATTTAAAATTTGTTTTGACGTAAATTAAGGTGTTAACCGATTAGTTAAATTCTAGTCCAGAGAAGGAAGCGCGTTTCTGCTTACGTGCTCTTGGCACGAATCTTCGACTTGGATAATTATAACTAAAGTTGGACAGTTTCTTAAATTTTAAAATTAATTGAATTGAATTAGTGGTTCTAAACATATGTATACTGAGGTGGCTGAATCAAGTTAACCAAAGTCTCTCTCTCAGCCTCGGTTGAAGGGGATAGTTTAGTGCTGCTAGTTTTCACGGAACGTGGACCAATTTTGCGTGATTTTGTATGAATGCATTCGAACACATATCAAATAACAAATCCAAGCATAAGTAAATGAAGTTTGAACGATTTTCATATTTCAAATTTTTGTTTGTTTCCAAGCCCCCCTTAATTTAAAGCCCTAGGAAAACACAAAAATTTGAAATTTGAGAGACGCACAATTTTGTTACCTTATGTTTCGATTTGTTATTTTGGAATGTGCTTGAATGCATCCATACCTATAGAATCAAGCAAAATTGGTCACGTTCCATGAAAATTAGCATCATCCCAACCGAGGCTGGTAGAGACTTTGGTTAAATTGATTCCACCACCTCAGCATGTTTAGGACCACTGATTAATTAAATTTAAGACGTGTGATCCTGAAATGAAACCGGGTCACCGGGTCACCAGGTCACCGGGTCAGTTCGGGTCACTATATGGACCGGGTCACCGGGTCACCGGGGCAGGTGCTCTGAACCGGTCTTGACCGTCTACTTTCATCAGTCAGAATTTCATTAGTCAGAATTTCGTTAGTTAGAATTTCATTAGTCAGAATTTAAATTTTGAAATAATATAGTTGAACTTTCATTTGTCAGAATTTCATAAGTCAAAATTTCATTAGTCAGAATTTCGTAAGTCAGAAATTTATTTTCCCAGTTTCTTCAAAATTTTGCACGTTGCTGCACAATCTTAGGGCCTTTACATTTACTTAAGGTAGAGTAGAGAAGAGCATAGCTAAAATTATCTCTCTTGTTAGCTCTTAACTCTTCCCAAAAAATCCTTGATGATTTGCGCCATATCATTCAAGAGTTACATAATCCAACAATTATTAACGTACTCTTGGCCATTCTGATTCTTTTAGGATTCGAACGAAACAACCTATCGTCATTTCCTGTCTGTATGTAAGTTGTAGGTAGGTGTAGGCGGAGCCAACCAAGAAGTTGTGAAACCTTTTGAAAACAGAATTTTGCTCGTAGCTGGTGGTAGAGCCAAAACACCTATATTTGTGTCGAATAAAGGCCATTTCATAGAATCAGCATCAAGATCAGCCATCTTGTTAGACTTTGCGCCAGGAAAAAATGCTTTTTTGCTGCAAAATCCTGACAAACGAATTTCTGACTAATGAAATTCTGACTGATGAAATTCTGACTTATGGAATTCTGACAAATGAAAGTTCAACTTATATTATTTCAAAAAACCTAAATTCTGACTCATGAAATTCTGACTAATGAAAGTTTGAAAAGTTAGTTTCTGACTAATGAAATTCTGACATACGAAATTCTGACTACTGAAGATACACCGTCTTGACCCGATATTTTTGATTGGAGGAATTTTTTGCTGTTATAGGATATTTTTCAAAGTTTGACCAATTTTTGCCAACTGAAAACTTCAACAATTACTCAAAAACTAGCAATAGAAATATTCTTAACTTAATCGTGTAGTTTTTTTAAATGCTTGTCGCTATAGTAGTGGCCTCATAATATTTGTAATGTCGTGTCAAGCTTAGATCTAGGTTTGAAACTACAATGATTGCGTTGAATCTTAACTAGAAAATGAAAACTATTACATGGGCCCTGAGAGTCTGAAATCTTTACTTTAAAATTTAATTTCTCCATACTCCATCACTATACGGGATTGATCGCTGCTGCGATTACTTTGGAGAGAGAGAGAGTCAGACTGTGGGTTTCTAATCTCGGTAAGAAGGAAAATCTCAGCAAAACAAGGTTTACAGATTCTGAGTTTTACTTTGCATTTTTGCAATTGTTATGGCTTACTACATATCTTCAAGAACCAATTGTGATTGATTTTATCAAGAGTACTTAATACATAAGAGTATGACAAGAGTCATACGCTATGTATTATCAGCTCGCTACACCCGATGCGCGCTATGGGTTGACCCCCCCCCCCAATAAATTGTGAAAGAAATTTGCCCGCTATGTTTACACGCAACAGATGCACTTTGAACCAACTGACTAGTTGTGTTTTCGAGCTTTAGCGTGCAAACATAGCGTTAGAATTTGCTTTGATAAGGAACGTCGTCCAAATAGGGGACGGGAATATTAGCGGGAACCCGTTGTTTAGTTCCCGCTTTAAGCGGGGTTTTACACGGGAGATTTTTTAACATAATAACAAAATTTTCCTGTCTATCATACGCTGTTTCCCGTCTTCTTAGCAAGTGACTTAGACTGTTGGCTAGACTTTTATTTACAGCAGAGTTTTTCTACTGACCAGCCAATGCTACAAGCTCTCAGCAAGTCTGCTGATTTTTGTTCACAAAAACTGATCTACACAGACACATAAAGCCTGTTAAGTGTTAGTCATAAATATACACGCAGCTTTTTAATGCATCAACACAGTGTGCCGTTTTTCATCCGTCTTGGAAGAAAATACATAGTTACAAACATTGCACCGTTTAGCATTTTTATTCCTGCTGGAGCAGGAATGTATAAAACGGAAACTATTATGTTTAGTGCATAGTGAGTCATTTCTCCATTTAGAAGCCCTATCTTCAACACAGGGCTAGCTTAGGCCATTTTTTTGCATTCAGATTATGCAAATTAGGTTTTGAACCTATTTAATTAGCGCAATTGACAGCCTTCACGCAGTCTTCGGCTGTCAGCAATCTAAACGGTTGCAGATTTTTGAGCACCAGTGTAGCTTGGGAGCTACACATGGGTGCGTTAAGTGATCAGGCACTAGCTTGCGCTGGGGCTGAACACAACAAGTTCAGCCATGGCAAGTATAGGCCTTTTTGATCTTTATAGAAATCAGCGAGAAAGAATAGTGGTTGGGTATTAAAAGTAGAAGTCAAGTGAAATACTAACGTAAACCTGAAGCTTCTAACAACCGTTCTTCCAACAAATGTTTGCAATTGAATAAATATCAGGTCTACAAAGGAATACTGCCCCTTTTGGGGCCAACTTGTTGCTTTTCAGCTCGCAGTCAATGGGAACATTAACAGGCATAAACATTTGATCATACATACATCGAAAATGCCCAATTCTCAACAAATCTACAGTTGGAGATGGAAGTCGCCCACCGAACTGTTTTAAAAATTGCATAAAGTTGGTAGCACGAATACCAGAGTGCATACATGGACAGTCAAACTGACAACACTTGCTAAATTCTAATTTATAAGTCGACCTAACACAGTGTTTTATCAGAAACCGCATCTCATTTACAAGTTCAGCGTTTTCTTCTAAAGTTTTCTTTGTCAAATTCTTTACGGCCTGACATTCATTTTCATACTGTTCTTCTGAAAACTGCTCAATTTCTGGAGAATTCGCCAAAACTGAGTTCGAAATTATTCCAAAGCCGTTGTAAACATCTCCTTGAAAGCGTTTTGCGCAAGCTTTCACCGCGGCATCTAAAACAGCTGCTATTTTTTGATTCTTCTCCTGATCGCTAATCTTTTGATCCCAAGGTGATGTGTCTTCCCCTGGAAGTTTTGATGGAAAGACAACACCAGCAAGACGTTTAGACAAAGGCCCCCACCGTCGTTCGATCATATTGTATTTTGAGTGACCTAAAAGTGGAAGAAACCTCCAAAATTTGAAAAATGAGATAAAATTAAATTAGTAAAATAGCATACAATAAAAATTAACAAACTCATTAGAAAGTATTTTTCATTGTGAGTTCAGCCGTAACTAAACATTGTTATTTCAAAAGTTAAGGATCTCAGCAGCTGGACTTAGAAAAGGTAAACTAATCTTAATTCGTCGAACTAGCTTGAAAAGGTTCTACTTTTGTTACGTTTGCAAAACTCATTAGTTAAATTAATAATTTCATTAATTTCGCGACTTAGATTAGAAAGCGATTTTAAGTTACCCGGAGCATAACAGGCCAGCACCAGCGTATCCAAATTTAATCTAGACCATAGGCGGCCATACATTAACAAATTTCCTAACGATTATGTTGACCAATCGGGGCCGCCGTCGCAAATGATAAATACCACTGATTTTCCCGTTGCTAGAAGGGTTTGTGGAAGGAAATCTAATAAGTGATTTACATGAGCACACGAAGTGCTTCGGTGATACCTTTGAGCACAGGTATACAAATGTAGTTTCCCAGATCTGGAAATGTGCTGACGAACTCTACCAACTTTGTCAATATAGGAATCCTTGGAGCTGCCATGACAGTCCAAAGATCTGGATCGACGGGTGAGACTGCTAGTTGCCGATTTCGGGAAAGCTCGTTCGAGTGAGCGGGATCTCGTTTTCGGCAACTGCAGCTCCATGTAGCCTGCGGGTACTAGCTTTCCATCTTCTACAGGAAATGTATGGTCAGGCAAATTAGGAGCAATACCAGCAGTATGCATTCCATAGGATTTATAATAATGACTGACTGCGGGAATGCCAACATTCACTTTGTTTTTGTTATCTGCAGAAATTATAAATGTTTCCGTTTGAAATTTGAAGCCTATCTCTAGTAGCATATTAATCTGGCTTGCTGAAAACTGGAAGTCTGGATGCTGATTGCTAATAAAATCATTTCTGCGATGACCTTTTCGAAAGTTGCAAACTTCTTTGTACCGCTTGCTAGCAACATGACCTGCGTTAGGAGCTAATCCTAATCTACGAACAGTAGACCAGCTAGGCTTAGGGGCGTCATCCTTGTATATCTTTTCTAGTTCCGCTGTCAACCGATCTTTAATGTTTTTGACGGTAGTACCCACGCAATAAGCGGCGTCGTTTTGACGCTTGTCGTGAGCAGCTACATTTTCTTCTTGCAAAATAGTATTAACAATCGAAGGAATTTTAGGAAATTTTTCGACCAGACTGATTCTGCCAGCGCCGCGTTTTCTGACAACGGAAGAACTGGTCGTTGGAAAATTATTAGCAACTGATGGAAAAACCCAGTCAAGCTCGCCCGAATTTAGATCAAAATTGTTTATCCAGTCATCGAAATTGCAAGCAGTATTTGCTAAATTGTTAGGCGAAACATTGCCAGTTTCCTCGTCACTGCTTAATTCGTAATCAGATTGATCAAGAAAAGAATCCAAAATTAAATTAGGCATTTCTAAACACAAAATTATTTCAAAAAGAAAGCAAAGACAGTAGTCAGTGTGAAATAAAGAAAAACGCTTGGCTTGCAGTCTGAGGCGTAGATAAGGTTCGAACCGGTGTGTAGGAAATTTCCAACGGAAGCACAATTTGGCTCTGTCCCGAGTCAGACAAAAAGCTTCGCCTCACTGACTACAGGACAGGAATTTTTCATTATTTCACAGTTATAATTCACGATTAAATTAATGTAATAAGCAATGGATAAAACACATGAAGGGAAATATGAAGGGAAAACGGGATTCTCGCAAAAATTTTCCTGCGGGTTTTCAGCCGGGATCCCGTAGGAGATTTGGACGACGTTCCTAAGGAGGTCTGACTTAGAGGGGGGGTAAGCCGATAGCTTGCAGAGGATGTAGCAAGCTGATAATACATAGAGTATGGCGCTTGTCATGTCATACTCTTATGTATTATGTACTCTTGATTTTATTTAATATTCTCTGAATCCTAGCCATACGAAATAATATTTCCAAAGAATTTCCCCAGAGTGAAAAACTTCAATCATACAACTATGTAAATGAAATATTTTACTAAAATATATAATGATAAAACAGAAAAGTGCTAATATTAAACCCTATGATCAGAATTAGATGATGTTAGGAACTGTCTCAAAATTCAAGTTCAAATAAATCGTATTATTTAGCAGAAATACGTTTCGAAAATCGCATATGCGATTTAGTTTTTGCTTGACCAAAACTGTTGAAATGTCATTACGTTAGCTTCTCTTCAAAGGTTTTCAAACAGCTGTACAATAGTTTCAGTTTTGTAGCCTAGTTTTTGCAGTAAGCAAAACATGGAAACTTCTGGCTTTTTAAACAAAATATAGACATAAGAAATCGCATTTTCGATGGAAAAGGAAACGTTTCAATGAATCGTATTATGCGATTTTCAATTTGAGACAGTTCCTTATGACTTTGGCAAAGTATAAAATCGTGCAAATCGTTGTGTTTCCGGCTTACTTACAATATTCACTTTCCAATGCTACTACTTTAAGGAAAGCAAAACTTTTGCCTAACTTGATATTTTAGTCGTCAAAAATGTCCAAAATGGTAAAAAATACTCATCGCACCCCAATAAAGTATTTTTAAATTTTTGCAAGCTTAAACCTGAATTATCAAAAATACTGGGTCACCGGGTCACCTGGTCAGGGGTCGACCGGGTCAGTAAATAGTGACCCGGTTTCATCTCTGGTGTGATCTAGTGAATTAGCTCATAACCTAAGAAAGAGACAACATATGTAGATTGAAACAACATAGTTTATTTATACTTGTAATCTCATACTTCACAACTGGAACCGATCGGTTCGAATGTTAATCTGTTCCGGTTCTAGAAATCCTCTCGGTCGATTTGAGTCCAGGATCCAGTTCTGTAGGTTCTGGTGTAATCGACCCGAAACTACACTAGACCCCACAAAATATAAAAGTTTTGAGTAGTCTACTTGATCTCCTCGTGTACAAATTTCCAAAACATAAACTACATTATTCTTATTTAGGTGTTGGAGTTTTTGGTCTTTGCAAGTTGCTTGGAACCGGTCCCGGCACTGTTTGGAACCTTTCATGAATCAGTTTTTAAATCAAATCATAGTTTTAAGCATTGAAAAAGTTAAAATTCACACTGAAATAGTGGATCCTAAATTGTAGGAATCATGTTTTCTTTCAGGAAAGCTTCATCAGCAAAATGTGGACTTTTGGTAAATATGTACGCAAAGAATTTGTCATTGTTAACATGTCTTGAAAAATGAGCACTTCGTGTCATTCGGAAACAAGAACTCGCTGTTTCTACAGTCTTGTATATACTTTACAGTACAGTACAACACATTGTCGACAAGTGTGCTATTTCAATGTTTGTTTAAAAAACAACATACTAGATGAAATTTTCTAAACCCTGCAGTCCTGCTTGCTTTTAAAACAACTGGAAACTTGCACTAGAATTGTCCATGCATAAACTTCATTGTGTTTTGTGTTTAGTAGTTTAATTTGCAGCCCTGGCTTCTACATCAGTATATAAAACTTTTCCATCGTGCAGAAGGCCAATGTGTGTTGTATAGTTAGTTACGTGAACGTTAACATAATATTCAATTGCAAGTTATCACTTTCACGCTTACATAATATGTTAATATGGGTTCAACAATTTAAGAGAAACTATGTAAGTGTAGGCATACTGCTGACGACTGCTAGTTTTTATAGTTTTCTACGTACCGTACTGGTACCACATATTCTGTTCCATATAATTGATTAGTGCCTATGTAGAACGCTTTTAATCAGCTTTGATCTTTGTTTAATCCGGTTTCAACCTGAAGCCGCGAGTAGCAGAATCCATTTCGAGGATACCCTGGCCACGACTCCGTCTCCGACAACCGCTGCCAGAGAAAAGTCTGACCCATACACGTGTGCTGGGGAAGGGTTGGGGGCGGGCTTCACCCCCCCCCAGACCTGGACCTCACTCCTCCCGCAAGAGGGGTCCCTCACCCTCCTCCCCAGAATTCAGATTTTTAGGGCAAGAAACCGGAAAATCCGGTTCGACTCACCCCCCCCCCGAACTTTCCCTCCTGGACATGTCTGCGACCTGAACAATTGTATTTTTTTAAATACTGAATTATTATGAAATTCCTTCAGTTAATGTTAAATGAGAGTAATATAGTGTTTTAGTCAGCCAGCAGCGTCGCAGCCACTTAATCTATACTATGGCTTCAAATGTGACGACACCGAATAAAATCACGTCAGAAGAATGGATTGCTTGGCATGTAATTTATCTGGCCCTGGCCGGAGCTGCCTTCCTCTTGAATTTATTTGTGATCCTGGTTGTTCCGACATACAAAATTCTAAGTCGAAGGGCCTGTAACTGGTTTTTCTGGTCTATATCCATAGCCTACCTTCTACAGGCCGTGTTTTATACTCCGTTCAGTTTCAGACCTAAACTACTGGGTTATTTTGATCCCCCAGGGGCTTACTGGTTGTGTAAGCTAAAGCCTTGGGTCCTTGATAATGCCTATATGGTTGAAACCATAACATTAGTTG